>JAJHZJ010000679.1:600000-764425 GCA_023548195.1 Bettongia penicillata ogilbyi | reverse complement strand
TTTTTTTATTGGATTAGCCTTCTTTCAAAACTATTGTTTAAAAAAGTCATTTCATAATTGTAGACAATATTCAAATGATTAAAGTGCAAAAGTTTGTGACACTAAAGTTTTTCTGATGAGCATGAAGCACAGAATGGATTAATCAAAAATAGAAATGACTCAGTTTCACTTATGAGGAAACCATTGTGTGCTAGCATAGATCTATAAAATAAATTACTATATCATGACCCCATTTCCAGTATTCTAATATTCTCAATCCTCAAAATAGCTATGACATAAAGCTACTACCACTTCTAATATCTACATTTAGACAAATGAGTAATTTTCATTCTTGGAAACTGACTTCCATATTTTGTTTGTGGCTAATATTACATAATGACTAGTACCTACTACCTAGCCAGAGTAGACAAAAGGGGCTTACTAAATGATTGTTGACTGATGATCAAATAAATCCATTTTCATAATTTATTGCATACTTTTATTGTTATGAAAATTAAACAAATAAGTCCAGGGGTAGTTTGCCCTCTAAAAGAAGGCTCTCACCCTATTTCTGGAATTTTGTTTCTCTGACTTCTGGCCTCACATCCTAAATTTTGAGAAATATCAGAACATAGATATAGCCCATGTCTACATTCTCCCCTAAAAGATATTAGCAGGATCCCACCTATGACGTTACTCACTGTAAAAAGTAATAGTTAAATAAGCATTGGCTAGCTATCATGTCTCTATCACAAAAGAAATGCTTGAAACCCAAAGGACTCATAAATGTACATAAACAAATACATAAAACATGCACAAGTGATCCATCACTTGTTAGGATCTCACAGAACATTCCAAATGTGTGTGAGAGATTCATAAACATTTATTTCACATTCATGTCATATGTGTGCTCTCCAACAAACTCACAGTCAGTTCTTGCCAGTAAGATATGTCTTGTTGGTCTTCTTTTTCATACTATAGAATCTTCATGAGAGTAGGGTTCTTCTCCAAGGAGCTCTTACAAAAATCATCTCTTTGGGGTCACTCATCACTTTGGGAACTCTTGATCTAACCAAGAGTATGTTCTTGTTACCACATGCTCACAACTTCCATGGCTTCCAGGGGGGAGGACAATGAAATACTTTCCCACTCCCCTTTCTATACATAGAAGGAGGATCTGGCTTTAGAAAAGAGGATACCTTGAAAGAGATCACAAGTTGTCTCTCCTCATTCCGTAAAAGCCATAAGTATAGGTCTCTTCCTCCATCACTTTTCAATATTGTTTGACACAAATCCCAGGCATAGGAATTAATAACAGAATGCTGCACCATCCCAAAACAAGATGCCAATGCATACATCCATCTCCATGGAGTCAGATTTCATTTTCCATAGGTTTGCCCCCTGTTAGAGCAAAATATCCTAAAGCGATTCTAACGCACAAGTTGAGAAGGTAGCAGACAAAAAAGCAGTCACTAAGGATGACATAAAGAGGATAGTCTACATTAAAAAAAATAAGAAGAAAATATGTGATAATTACTGGAAAAAAATAAAAGCCCATTCTTGAAGAAAGTCTGGCTTCCTTGTGTTGAAACCAAAGGAAAAATAGAATGGCAGTGGAGAGGAAGGAAAAGAAAAACTTTATACATAATGAATAGGCCCAACATGGAAGACAGACATATGAACTAATCCTAAAGTATGTAAAAATACATGCAGATTTTACTGTTAGGAACCATGATAATCACCATTTAGGTTATGTTTATCTTTAGTTTTCAGAAAAAGAAATAAAAACAACCTTGGAACACAATGTTTATGTTAGAGCCCCTGGGGCCAATGGAAATATGTTCTCTCCTACTGCCTCAGGAAGCTTCATGATGCACAAGATTCCCTCTGGAGTGTTTGCTGTATACATGTGGATGCTTTATGGATCTAGTTTATCTTTATTCAATGGCTCCCCCAGAGTGAACTTCAACAGAGATTCATGCTGTCCCTGTTAACGAAATCATCATGTTCTTCAATTTTTGAAGTTAATTTTGGAGTGAAACAATTTTCAATAGATAATAAAGATTCAAAATAGCAGTCTCTTCATGAAAATCTGTGTTTGTCTTGCATCTCTCCTATCCGTCCCTTGGTAAGCCTTCCCTCATGTCTAGAACATACTCCCTCCCCATTCAGACCTCTTAGAATCCCTAATTTCCTTATAAGGAAATATCTCCTTCACGGGGCCATCTTCATTCCCCTAGTGTCACTGTGGTATCCTTGGTGTAACTTTGTATATTTTTTATATTGTGTATTTACTTGAATGTGTGTTTACTGTGTCCTTTAGAAGCATGTAAGCTTATTTCTGTTTTCTTCGTACCCCAGTAGCTAGCAAAGAGCCAAAAACATAACAGGTACTTAATAGATTTCTTTTAAATCAAGTGGAATTGAACAGAATGCATGGATGATTTTTACTTATCCTCCTCCACACAGGTCATTATAACTTCAACATCTAGTAAATATTTGGTCTTGTGTCTAGGATTCATTTTATTTTGTTTTTCCCAGATGTTTATTCTCAAGTGCTTCTTGTATCACAGGATGATTACTCAGCATCAGATTATCCGTAGACGCCATCCCAGTAATCGTTGAAATCATTTCCAATAACTTGTTACAATGTGAATTTCATTATGTAATAAGATAGTCTCAATAGCCATCAATATAGCCTTCCTCTCTCCTCATATATGTATGTATGTGTATATCCCAAAAAAAAAAAGACCTTCTTGCAAACCATAACTGAAACAAAAGGAGAAACTGCCTTAGTTTTTTGTTTTTGTTTTTTAAGTCAGTCCATTTAATCTCTCTTATCAGTGGAATAGAGAGAGCCTTACCACTGATTCAGAGTGATTCAGCTAAGATTTATAGAGTGCCTAATCTTGTCAAGTTAAACACTAAAATGTTCACCATGTTGAGCAGTTCTTATAACTTCAAGTAAGAAACTCCCAGTTAGTGTGCAGCTCTGTTACATAGTACCCCAGCTGGGTTGCGTAGTGGATAGAGTGCCAGTTCCGGAGTCAGGAAGGTCTGAGATCAAATCTGTCCTCAAACATTTATTAACTGCATGACCCTGGACAAGGCACTTTAACCCTATATGCCTCAGCTCCTCATCTGAAAAATGAGCTGGAGAAGGATGGGATCTTTGCTAAGAAAATCCCAAATAGGATCACAGAAATTCAGGTTTGACTGAGATGACTCAACAGTTGTTATAGCTATGTAAACTTGAGAAATTTAGTAGTTAGAAAACTTAGTAGTTATGAGACCTGGAGAAACCTTTCCATTTTCTGACTCTCAGTTTCCTCATCTTTGACTAGAAATAATAATACTAACAAATAATTCAAAGAAGTGAAATATGATTAAAAGTTCTATAAGCTGTAAGTTATTGAAGAAATAGAAACTGTTATTGCCACAGTGGCTTTCCTACATACAGTAAACACTTATTAAAAGTATATTGAGTTAATAAGATTAATTGCAGTACCATTATTAGAACCCAGGTTTCATAACTTCTAGCCAGATTATAATATCAGTACATTATATCCCATTTGCCTCAGTGCATCTCAACGTAATGGATTTTTGTTTCAAATTGTGATTAAGCTACCAAGAAAATATTTAGAAAAACAAGAGTATTAATCTGTCCTGCCACTGAGTATAGGACATGATACCCTCAATAATTAGATGGCTTTTTAGCTAGTTAATCACCATTTAGAGTTAACAAATAATGCCCTAGAGTATGCAAAGTACTATATAAGATGCTTAGGGAACAGCTGAAAAGCAAAGTAACCTATTCATGGAGTTTACAATCAGTCACAAAGTGTTTAAGACCCATATGCAAATGCATATGTTAAAAAGCAAACTGTGTCAGGGGAAAGGAAAGTGTGCTACCAGAAAATTTAAGGAGAATGAATCTCTTATAATTCAGGTGACCAAGAAAGGCATCATGAAAGAAGTGATTATTATTATCCTTCCAAGAAAGAGACATATTTGAACAGGTAAAATTATACAAAGAATGTTTCAGACATTCCTCTATAAAACAGCTAGAAGAATATAAAAATACTTCAGCTATCCTTCCCTGAGGAGAGAGGAAATAGGAACCTTATCTTGAAATTTAATTTCTGAATATAGCTTTTGTTGCAATGTAAGTAGCATAGACCAGATGAATTTTAGGAATTTAAAGGAAAAGATAAACAAATGCTCAATGAGGTATAACCATTCCTTAAATATCACTGAACAGTACACTTGTGGGAGATCTTTTTCTCTCTGTTGTATCAGGTTTTTAGACCAGATGAGGCAGAAGTTAACAATAGCCTTTCTATTCTCTAAGATAATCGGTTAAAAGAATTGGTACCAGTAGTCTCTCTCCCATTACAAGAGAATTTCAAACAGGAATGCCTGCTGAGATCACTCTCAGTAGTAAACACTGGACAGGGACGTTGAAGCAATTATATAAATGCATTATCTAAAACTTTTATTAATAATGGTCCTATATATGTATGTGTTCATATATAGTATATATATATGTATATGGTTATTTGTATATTTATGTATATTTGTATTATATAACCATTATTTACATGTTATCAATAGTTACACTAATGCACATGAATGCATATATATGTGACATGATTATATATCCAAACATCCACCTATTTATGTGTGTATGTAAATAAATATGTATATTGTGGTGAGAGACATGCCCTAATCCCTTCCCTCATATGAGTTAGGTTAGTATTTCCCTGAAGCTGTCCCCAGTTCTTGACTACACCAGGAGAGTCGTTAAAATTGAGGCTCCACTGGGTCAGTTTCCTTTAGTATCTGACCATACCAATTAGTTTCCTGGTCACCTAAAGGCACAAAAGGCCCAAGATCACGAAGTTGGAGTCCATCAGACTCAGTCTCAAGACCACAGAAATTGCCACAACCTGCAATGCTGACCAGATGGATTGGGGTCAAGGAATGTACCCAAGCTGGTACTGAAGGATCCCTGTTGAATATCCTCTATTTGAATATCCTCTATCCTCATTCCCCCCCTCACCATATATCCTTTCAATAAATATGCTGTTGAACATGCAGATGAGATCCAGAAATAGCTAATAAAAACATATGCTTATGAATAAATATATGCAAATGCTTTATTTGCTTAAATTAATTTCACTTAAGTACTTACTAGTCCAGCTCTAACCTCATGCAATCAAATTCAATAAGCATTAAGTATTAATTATATTCAAAGTAATGTTCTGGGCACTGTCTACAATGGCAACTCCCCCTTAAAAAAAAAAGCCTTCCCTTATACTCAACTGTGGAATGTGGTGCAGTTTTTTTTTCAAATAATTAAGTCAACAACAAGCATTAATTAAGCCCCTGCTGTGTACTAGGCAGTGTGGTAAGTTCTGAGGGAAAAAAGAAAGGTAAGCATACAAAGCTAGTCTGATTTTTCAAATTCACAGTCCAGTTAGGAACACAGCATGTAAACAACTCTGTGCTATACGTGTATTTGTATGTATATATAAAATATGTATGTGTGTGTGTGTTTGTGTGTGTGTGTGTGTGTGTGTGTGTGTGTAATTGGAGATAATCATAAATAATCTTTGGTTTAGCAGACAGAACACTGAACTCAGACAGAAAAATACAAACTCAAATTCGATTGTAGACATTTAAAAACAGGGTGACCTTGAACAGTGACAATCACTTACCTTCTCTGGGCCTCAGTTTCCTGATCTCTAAATGAGGGGATTGGACTTGGTGACCTCTAAGGTATTCTCCCAGCTCTGAATGTATAATCTTATGATCTTGAGAAAATTTTGGATACACACACACACACACACACACACACACACACACTCAACACAAGTATATACATCAAAGCTCTTAGAAGAAGAATAAAAGAAAAAATTACTAATTGGTGAGCAATTATCATGATAATAGGACTCTGGAAATTTAATGAGGCAAGTTCACAACTAACAGACAGAAACTCCATCACTATATTATGCTGAGAACCTTCCTAGCTTCTAGGATCTGCCAGATTGTGTTCTGTGCTGGCTTAACCTCCAATGACAGAGGATCACTCCCACACCACAATGAAGCATCAGAATAGGACTTCAGTTTAAGGATAACTGAATAGAACAGAAGAAAAGGTGTGTCCACTATGTAACTCCACCATCCCCACCATCCTGCAATTTAAAAACCACCTGAATTGATGCCTTTCCCCTGTTCTTTATCTCCTCCCATAAAAGACTGAGGTAGACACTCACATGGCAGCCCGTCAATTTTCCATTTCCCAAGACTATTAACTTCCCGGCAGTAGCAATGCTCCCTGTGCTCTTTTCTCCCCATACGCCATCTGTCTCCTTTGCTTCATATCACCACCTCCTTTCAACATTTTAAGCTTAAATGACAAGAGGTAAAGAGCACAGAAGCCAAAAACTGGTTTGAAATCTTAGTAGAAACTCTTTTCTTTGAAGGATTCTTCATAAGTTAAAAATCTTGCATGGAGAAAAATCACTGAACAGCAAACAGTCTGGATCTTTTACTACTAAAAAAAAAAGAAAGAAAGAGCAAAATGTTCCTTCTATAGAATGGCTGAAGTTTAAATTTACAATTCAAAACAAATTTTTTTTTAATCTCTTAAAGATTATCATATTCTCTTTGAGAATGCTTGGGAGAATGTAATCTCATAGGAGAAAAGAAATGCAGCTAAACATATACATGCTACCCCAGATTCCCCAGGACAGTTCATGCTAGCACAATTCACATTCATGAGTTCCATCAAGTGCTTGACTCATGGCAGTCATGTGACATCAATAATACTAGGTTACACTTCGATTTCATACATGTGGAGATTGGGCCTCAAAGAGATTATCTAATTTGTACAAGATCTCACGTCTTGTAAGAGACAAAGCAAGGACTAAGTTGTAAGCTTTTTTGATCCAGTTCCAGAACTCTTGCCACGGCATCACAAACCACTCTTTTAAATACAAACAAAGAGTACGAACGCACATGTAGGACCATTCTATTTGGAAACACCTCAAACATCATATACATCAGTCGCCTAGCAAAAGAAATCCTAATAATATCTGATTCAGGCATGACAACAGAGGTATCCTTCTATAAATAAGCAATCATTTTCTCAGATTGCCTTCAGGTATACCAAATCATAAATGATTACATTTAGGTTAAAAAGCCAGGATCTAGAAATTTACAAATCGATTTCAACAATTCAATAAGCCTTTATTAAGACTCTTTCCAAGAATTTATGAGATACAATGATAAGCAATAGGAATACAAAGGCAAAAGCAGAATATTTTCTGTTACCAAGAAAGTTACATTCTACTAGTTGAATGCAACTTTTTCAAAATCAGTGCATCAGTAAACAATAAATTAATCAGAATTTATTAAAGGCTAATTGTGTGCCCAGTACAAATCTAAGTACTAAGAAACAAAGGAAATGTTTAAATAGATAAATATTCACACAATATATACCAAATGTCTAGAATACATTTTAGGGAGGTAGAAGGCTAACAGGATTAAATAAGCTAAGTAGGTGGGGCAGAAATTAAATTGAGACTTTAAAGAATTTAAAGATTCCTAGAACTGTGGGAGGAGACAGAATATATTCCAGGAATGGGGGACAATCTGAGTATTTATTAAGTACATATCATAGTCTAGGCACTGTGCTGAGCATTGTAGATACTAGTGAAACCATGCTAGACAGCCTCTGCCCTCAATGAGCTTCCATTCTAAATGGAAGACACGTAAAGGGAAACTGCAAAGGCTGGGGGAGTGCATGGTGATGTGATTGTTGGTAAGACTAAAGATATCAAGGAAGTGATTTGTGGGCCTGGCACAGAAAAAGATAAGGGTATCAGAGAAAGAAATCCAAGTAATGAATAGCCCTGTGAAAAAAAAATGTTCCAACATGAAAATTATCAATTTGATTAACTTTTTTCACCTTTCAACAGGTTTGGAAATGGAAATATAAACAGTACACTTTATTTAAAAGTCTTTATTTTACCTTCAAAGGAAAAAGTATAAATTTAGATTGAAAAGAGAGAAAACTTGTCTTGAAGAGTGATAATGCCACACAGTGATGGGAGTCAATGGGAGAGGAACAGATGCCTGTAAGGAACAAAATAGGTAGCTTCCCTTACCCTCTCTGTCCCCAGTTCCATAGGCAATTAATGACTCAGGCAATAAGCTGTATAACCCAATCCAAGCCTCTAAACCCACACAAGGCTCAAATTTGTACAGAGCTTCCGACAAAGAGTTGATAGGGTACTAACAGGAGACTGCTCCCTACAGTCTGTCCAGGAAAAACGTTCATTGCCCCATGCCAGCAGCTTGGGGCTGGGGTATGGGATGAGTGGGGTAGCAATCACTAGTAAATGAAGTCTTGGTATATGTTCTGGGGAACTTACCAGTTTAAGTAGTTGTCACTAATTCACAGTAAAAAATTGAGACTTTTATCTGGAAATGACTATTCATTTGCTTTTCACATTGTATTATTAATAACTTTTGCCACACTTACCCAAAACCTGCTCCTCTCTCTGACTTCTCTCCTTTTTTGGAGTTTGGGTAGCAATATTCCAGATTTGATATATTGTATTTGAGAAGACTAGAATTATTCAAATACACTTTGATCCTTCATCTAGTGTATTCTCTATCACAGATGAGATATCATTTATTAAATAAGAAAATGTTAAGAAAAAAAAAAAAAAGGAAAATCCCCAGATACAAGAAGGATACAATAACCCATGCCACAAGGGGAGAGAAAACAGTCCCTAGTGAATTTATGATACTAAGGTTATACTCTAGGTAAGATACCTCTGGAGCCCCCATAGCTCTAGGACTCTATGGTTTCTACTTGCTGCTTCCTCTGCAAAGTCGTGGCTACCATTTGCTACTGAACTGTTCCTTGTACTAAACAATGATGTGATCTACTTGATGCTTAAATCAAAATTTTAGGAGGTGTTAAAAATAGAGCATTGTACGCCCAACAGCTAGATGAACTTGGGCAAGTCATTAAGTCTCTCAACCTCTGTTTCCTCATCTCTACAAGATTTCCATGATATTTTAAGGCATTTCAAGTCCTAACATTCTATGATCCTTATCTTATCCCTCAGCCACTTTACCCATCACTAGACTCTGTAAATATATCTCTCCCTCTGACTCTGTTTATTTCATTTAACTTAAGCATTCAAAAATTATAATGTGAAACAAACACAGTTACATGCATGGTCATTAACAGTAAGCATAATAAATGCTTATTGACTTGAATACAGTTAAATGATTGCATATGTTGGTATAAATGTTTTCATTGATTTTAATTTGCAGAAAACTAAGATTATATTAATGCAGGGAACAATCTTGAAGGAAATGAACCTCTCCACTATAAAATTATAGGATTTTGACAGTCAGGAAACTGTCAACTTCTATTTACCTGAGTTTTTCCATTGGCCTTCCTAAGTAGTCAGTGAGGAAACCAAAGATTAGATAATGTGAAATAATAAACTAGTGAAAACAATAATTACAGACATTTTACTAGTGCTCTGATCTTCAAAACAGTTCATTAACTCAGGATCAAATTGAACAGAAGATGTTTTGGGCTTCTAGCTCTACCAATATAGTCAAAGAAAATCAATAGGGATTTATGAAATGGACCTATTTGAAAAATCTCCCAAAAACTTTTCATAAATCTACCTTTACTACCTATAGATTACAGATGTAGGAAGGACTTAAATCAGTAAGTTCCTATTGTTCCTATAAATTTAATATTCTCTTGCCAAGAGGTATTCCATCTTTTATGACTGGATAGAGTGAGAAACAGTTGGAAAATGTGCCCCCCTGTTGGCATGGGTTCAAGTATAACCATTTCTTTTCCAAAAAAATTCATATTCACCTCTAGTGTATAATGACCATCTAGGAGAATATTACATTAAAAATTCAATATTCTACTAATATTGAAATTGATGTTAATTAAAAACTCAATAAGAAATAATATTCTCTTCTACATATTCACTCATGTTTTTATTCAGTAAATAGATTTTAAGTGCCTGTTTTAGATAGGGTATTGTGTTAAGCAGTGAAGGACACTTTAATAAGATAGCTCCTTCCCTTAAAAGTCTTCTGAAATAATAGAAAAGTAAGGCATGTACACAATGACTAAAATATAAGCAATTACTTGACAAGGGCAATATAGTTATCACAAGCAAAGGGTGATAGATAAACAGTAAGAAAAATAAAATAAAATCATGGAAGAATAGTACTATTACTGAATTTAACGGGATGACAAATAAGATCATGTTCTGTAGAAATTTAATTGGAAAAGATATTTTTAAATGAGCTTCATTAATATACTTTTATATTACCTACATTTCCCCTATGACTACTTCCATTCTCCCTCTCCTAGATATTAATCTCTTAAAATTATAAATAAAAAGATGGGGAAAACAATTCAACAAAATTAACCAACATTTGAAAAATGTCCCACCCAACTCTTGACATTCTTAAAAAAAATTCTTACTTGTCTGAGTTCTGCTGCTAGCTGCCATCCCATTTCTTCTATTCTATTCTCAAGTTCTTTGAGAAAATCATCTAGGTGCTTCCACTACTTTTTTTTCTCATTTTCTCCTAAACCATCTACAATTTGAATTCACATTTCAACATTCAAGTGCAATTTCCTTCTCCAGTGTTTCCAGTGATTTTTCAGTTGCCAAATAACCTTTTTTCAATCCTTATCCTTCTTGATTTTCTGTAGTAATGTATAATGTTAGTCACCTTTTCTTCCTGGATCTTCTTGCCTCATTAAGTTTTCCTGACATTTCTCTCTCCTGATTCTCCTCCTATTTTTCATTCTCTTTTGCTAATTATTTGTCTATGTTATACCACTAACCACAGGTATCCCACAAGGCTCTATCCTGTACTGTCTTTTTTCTATCTCCATCTCTCTCAATAATATCATCTCCTGTTTATTCAGTTATCACCTCTATGCAAATTACTAGATCTCTATATCCAGCCCTAGCCTCTCTCCTGAGCTATAGTCCTGTATCATCAACTGCCTTTTGAATATCTAGAACTAGATATATCACAGACATCTTAAACTCACTACGACAAAAGATGAATTAATTACCTTTCTCCCCAAACACTCTCCTCTTCCAAGATGCTCTACTACCATCAAGGAAAATACTGTTCCACAAGACACAATGGCCCAGAATCTCTGTCATCTTTGACTCCTCACTCACTCACCTCAAATATCTAATCTGCTGTCAAGTCTTGCTCTCTCTACCTCCATAGCATTTCTCATATATGTTCCCTTACATCCACTCAGAAAGCCACCATGACAGTATAGGTCCTCATTGTTTCGCTTTTAGATAATTTCAGTTGCCCTTTGTTTAGTTTCCTTGCTTTAAATCTCTTCCTAACTCTAACCTATCCTCCACTTAGCTGCCAAAGTGATTTTCTGAAGATGCTAGTCTGACCATATTGCCTCTTCAATGATCTTCCTATTACCCCTAGTATCAATATGAAATCCTGTTAGGTATTTTTAAAGCTCTTCTCAATCTGACAACCTTCCTACCTTGCAAGTCCTCTTAAAATTTACTCCTCTGCATGTCCTCTTTGATCATACTATATACCAGTCTACACATTAGTCTTTAAACATCTCTGAACTCCACACATTCTGGGCTAATGTGTATCTTTCCATATGTGTGCACACCTCATGTGTGCCTCTCCATGAATATTACCTAAGTGTATGTATGACTTGGAGAATATGCCATAAGTTTGTGAGGAAAATATCTCACAACTCACATCACTATTCTATTTCATTAGATGACTTTGCTTTAAAATAATTCTGCCCTCTGGCTATTTAAAGTATTTATGTCCACAGGTTCTAATGAGCTATAGTTTTAACTGGATGAAGACCCAAAGAATACCTTGAACTTGGGGTTGCCTGTCTGAGTTGGGTGGAAATATGGCCATATATGATTGAATGTGCCCCCTAGATGTTAAATAGGGGGATTTATTTACCAATATCTTCTTTCCCCATCCTTTAATTTCTGAAAACTTCAACATTGATTCTGTTAGAAGTAGAAATTAATTTGAAAGTCATCTAGATCATGTGATCTATGTGGAACCTGAGCTTATAAAGGTTAAATGACTTGTCTAAGGCTGAACAGTGAGTGAGTAGCAGAGCTAAAATTAGAATCAGTTGTCTTAATTACCAGGCTAGTATCTTTATTATTCTCAACACTTTGTTCCTCCTCGGAAGATTTTATAAATTCCAAATGTATATAAATTTAAATCCAGAACACAGCAATGTGCCTAACCAAGAAGGCCATCCGATTGAGTTCTTCAGGTCCGATCAGGCTCACGTCTAAAGCACAGACATTCTGTTTTATACCAAAACCTATATCCTTGATATCCATGTGCATGCTTGGTTTTCCGAGTCTCTGAAGATGCAGTAGATAGTCATTTTCAAGTACTCAAGGAGAATCCATGTAGAGGCATATGTCAGGGTACTCTTAAGTCATCCGCTTCTTCCGTCCTTTTCCCTATGCACGAGAAAGGAAAAATGAACTTGCCCAGACTAAACATGCCCTGGCTTGGGTCTTCCAAAATGAGGGCTGGGGCACTGAGAGGAACAATTAGAGGGTAAACACTGTACAAGGTAGAATGACCTTAGTTTAAATAAAGATAATTTTTAAAACTCATAATTGTTTAAATTGACTCTAAGCATTTGCTCTTGTCATTTACAAACAATTATTCCATATTACTATGACAAGGAAAAAGTATCATTTGTTCCAAGTGCATAAATACTATTATAAATGAGATGTCCAATAACAGACACATGCATGTATATGTGCACATTATACACACACACATACACAAACAACAAAACCAAACCACTCTATTTTGACAAGGGTCGGGATAGTCACTGGACCTATAATTTCAATGGTCTAAGGAACTCCCAGATGAAGAGACTTCCTATGTGCCAGGCATTGTGCTAAGCTGTTTAGGTCTAAAAGGCAAAAAAGCATTCCTTGTCCTCTAGCATCTTATAGTAGAGGAAGTAACATGACTTAGGTATGTTAGGTAAGGTAACTATATATATAATATATATATATATATATATGATTAATACAAATTATGCAAAAAAGCATTCTATGAGACTAAAGCATTAGCAATAGGAGAAGGGAAGAAAGCACCTCTTGAAGAGTGTAGACTTTGAGATTAGCCTTGAAGGAAGTCAAGGACACTAAGGGACAGAAGAAATTGAGTAGAGCATTCCAGGCATGGGACGTAACTTATGTAAAGGTTAAACAGGAGATGGAATGTTGTATGTTCTGTGGAACTACAAGTAGGTTAGTGTTGCTAGAACATAAAAATGTATGGCAAAGAGTGAAGTATAAGATTGCAAATGTAGGAAACAGTCAAATGTTGATGGCAATCAAATGGGATTTTCTGCTATTTTTGTTTTAGTATAATCAAATGCCTCTAAATCTTGCCTTTTTCAATCAAGAGTCTTTACAAAGAGTAAAGTACAGAAACAAGAGTTTCTTTAACTAGTGACAGGGTATGTATTTGTATTGTTAATTATTTTAATGTGATTAAAATCTGTCCCACCCACTGATGGGCCTGCACATTGTGGGAAGCTTGATTAGGGAGTTGTTTTGTAGGAGGGTCCCAAGTACCTTTTTTTTTTCTATTAAGGCACTGGGGTCAAAGGGTTGTGATGCCCTCTGGTTCTAAAAAAAGGTATAAGTACTCTGAGTTGAGGTTTTACTTTGGGGCTTAGTTTTTGGTGAGAAGGTTTGAATACCAGACTGGGAAGCCCCTAGGGAGCCCTTCCCACCCACCCCCCCCCCCCCAGTCCCCCACCCCTCTCCCTCCCCACTCCCCAGGCTTTGAGAACCCAGATGTTATGCTTCCCTCTCTGGTATGATCAGATAGTTGTACCTGTCTGTTGAATTATAGTTAGGCAGAGGAAGCCATGTCTGTTGATTTCTTTGGGGCTTACTGACTGGAAGTGTTTGTTTGGCCAGATAAGGATTTTGGGAAGTTGCTAATGACACCCTCCCCTCTTCTGGGCTTTGAGAGCCCAGGTGTCATGTTTCCCTCTCCGGTAACTATGGTCAGGCAGTTGGGGTTCAATGTTAAATTCAGGCAGAGCATGTTTGTTGATCTTTTGATTTCTGTGTATTTTTTTTGAAATTCTGGGTGCTGACTTCCTGAACTAACTGAATGATATATGTGCTTGGCTAAAGGAATGATACATGTTCTTGATTAAAGAGATTATGAACCCCTTGAAAGTTGCTTTCCTTTTATAAAGGCAGATAGTAGAAACTGTGGTAGCAAGCCTCCCTGTGTGTCTTAGAGTGCTTACTGATACATCAAGTTAGCAAGAGATTTAAAAGTCAAACAAAAGGAGATGGATGAGAACATTTGGAAAAGTCTCTGAGGTGAAATAGCAAACGGATTAGTGAAGAATAGAATGTTTGTCTTATTATGAGAGCCCAATTAAAATCAGGAAATATGAATTTATAGTAGACCCAACTGGTATGACTTGGGAATTTTCTCAAGTTCTACTCAGCAGCATATAACTATAACTGAAAGCATTAGATAGTGGGAATAATCCAGGTTTGGTGCTTAGCTAGGTAAGATTTATGATAGAGCAAGGAATCAAGGGATTGGAGAACAGAATACAGTGTATGATTGAGCTTGTTCACCCACAGCCAAGATAGGGTGCTAAAAGGTTAGGGGTCTCTTCAGTGGTCGCACAGCCAGTAGATGTCAGAATAAGGACTTGAGTCTAGGTACGACTCTGATGAAAGCTATACACTAAATGCCTCTCATTTTATATTACATTCCTCCATTAAACTTTTCACAATTTGTAAGTCCAATAAAGCATCTGAATGAATAATTATAACTAGCATTTAAAGGTTTAAAAAATATTTTCCTCCTAGCTACCCTACATGATGTAATATAGGTGTCATCATCCTGCTTTTTGTAAATAAGAAGCCCAGAGAGATGAAATGATCTAGGTTACAGCTAGTGACTGGAAGATGAAGAGTTAGAACCCAAGTGTCATAATTTCCAATGCAATGCTTTTTCTTATACACCAAAATAATGTACCTTTGCTTAATTATCTTTTCACATTTTCGATTTAGGGTCAGCATAGCCATAATTCTATTTTTCTAGTACCAAGGAACAATAACCTTTCAGAATCTGGGTAAATCACTTGTTAAAGTTCCAGGATATTGAATCTATTTGGATGCTTGTCTACACCCATTTCCTGTAGAGATGCAAGGTTGTATGACATCTGCTCCAAATTACATAATAGAAACTGTATTGATGACTTAAGTACCATTTTAACTATCTAAAACTGTTTAGCTTCCTAAGTATCTATTACTCAGCAGTGGCATATCAGATGCAGCAAAACTCTAACCAATGCAGATCTCTAGAAAATCTAGAACATCTATCTAGACTTCACCTCTGAAGAATAATGCATTCTCATCAAAGTTGCAACTTTTCAAACTATATTTCCTCCTTTTTCAAGAATGATCATTTCTACCCTGCTTGTTATTTCATGGGATTATTGTGTGGATAATACAGAGGTATATGAACTTTATAAAGAGCCATATGAATACAGAGTGATCCAAAGTCATTCTAATTTTAAGCTTCACTAGCTTTCATTTAATAAGCTTTATTAGCTTAAAACTGCAGGAGGATTTTAGGGGTACTGCCCCTCCTCCCTGTCTCTTAGTTTCCATGACTTCCTTCAAGACTAATCTCAAAGTTTACCTTCTTTAAGAAGTGTTTCCCAGTCCCCTCCCTATTCCCATTCCTAGATTCTTTGCCTCACAGAATGTCTTCTTCATACTACGTATATATCTTAAATGTACCTAGTTACTTACATATTGATTCTTTTATTATAACCAATGATCTCTGTGGATTGGAAATTTTTGTGTCTCTTATATCCCCATTTAAAGTTTAATGGCTTAATGAATCATGGAGATGAACTTGAGTACTTAAAAATTACGCTATCAAAACACAACGTACAAAGGCGCAACTAGAATAGTTATAATTAGGAGAGACAGACCCAGATTTTTTATCTCCAAGTCCTCAAGTCCACTGACTGACCTTGGACCAGTTCCAGCATCTTATTATTAAGGTTTTGTGTTGTATGTTTGGTCTTCATTTTCAAAGAAGACTACGACATCAGGGAAATGATGATATGACTTGCAGTTGGCTTTGATTTGAGTCGGGGAGGGCCATGCAGATCACCAGCCTCACTTTCTCCTCCAGAACCATCTGGATCCAGTGACTAGTTATGTGTCAGGATGACTGGAGATGGCCCTGGATGCAGTGGGAGACCCTGGTTCTTTTAGGCTAAGGGACTCACTTAGAGTGAGGTAACACCCATGTGGTGAATAGGTCTCTTTAAGAAGTGAGTCAAGGGATGGCCCTTTTAATTAGAAAACAGAAAAAAAAAAATAAGCTGTGAGGAAAAGATCCTCAGGGTTGCTGTTACAAAGAGAAACAGTTACCATTGGTATTCACTGTAAGCCTGGAAGGCCCAAAATACAGTCATTAAGTGGAGCTTGGGCACAGACCTATTGTGATCCAATCTATAAGCTTCAGAGTGAACTGAGTTTAAGGTTTTGTGAAAGAGGAAAGAAAGGGAGAAAGAGGAGAGAAGAAAAAGAGAAGAGGAGAGAAGAGAGAAGAAAGAGAGGAGAGGAAGAGAGGAGAAGAGAGGAGGGGAGGGAAGGGGAGGAAAGGGAAGAAGGAAAGAAAGAGAGAAAGAGAGAGAAAGAAAAAGAAAGAAAGAGAGAGATAGTCAGTAAACTCCAAGTTATCAAGGCAGTTTCTGGCCATCAGATACACCTCCCCACCTCCAGATTCCTGTTCTTGACTCTTCAATAGTTTTATCTGGGGATATGTATAGCATAACAGAGAGCCCTCCTTGTGGAATGAGGAGATAGAGAAAGAGAGAAGAAAAAAGAAGAGAGGAGAGAGGGAGGAAGGAAGGGAGAGAGAGAGAGAGAGAGAGAGAGAGGAAGAATGCACTTAACTCTTTGGAGACTTTGATTACATAGACTTCCAATTAGCAAGACATTTTGATATGTAACCCCATTAGTACTTTATTTCTTGTTCATTTCTTTAATTAAATACCATATTATTGAATCCATAGCATATCTTCTACTGTACAGAATTCCCTGCTATTTTTTTGTTTGAAAACACACACATACACACACACACACACACACACACACACACACACTCACCTCACCCCCACAACTCCCCGCCCCAGCACTGCACCACTGCTTTGACACACACATCAAAATCCCTAGTCATGACCCTTCTAGACACATAGTTTTGACTGTCACCTGAGAAATAGTCTTGATGAGTTTAGAGGAGGATCATCTACTTAAAGTTCGCCACCACAAATGATTTTCTCCATCACAGCATTGTTTAAATGGTTTCCTAAAGGAACAGAGTGGTCTCAATCAGAGCAAGGGATACTCATATCAATGGAATCGCAAGAACTTGAAGTAGAAATCTTATTTTCAAGGAAAAAAAAACAGAGACTAATATGGTCATTAATGTTAGATTATATTCTAGAACCATTCCTAAAGAAGAACACACTCCAAATATCCATGCATCCTCAGTGTTAAAATTTCCATCTGGAACCAAGTTGCTGCCATGGATACAGGGCGAGTCTGCTGAAACCACAAGTTTGGCAAACATGGCACTGAAGAACTTGTTTGGAAACATAAAGGAAAATATTTACAAAATCTGTATGAATATTAATGAAGTGTAAAAATAATGAGGCATTGTTAAGAGACAAAATCAGAATGTTCTAACTTTGTTCTTCAATTGTACTAGGCTCCACAGTTCCAAATTCCCAGGGTATTTCTCAAGGGCTAGCTTGTGATCCTAGTTAAAGCCCAGAAGTGAGCAGACATCAGATAAGATGTTTTCTGTGTATAGATTGCTTCAAAATGAGAAGAGCCTCTAACAATAACACCGTTTAAAGAGAGAAGATGCCTTATTTCAACAACTGACCTTAACAGGGGAAAGAAAAAAGTTACCTATTCAACTCCTTTTGGATTTATTAACATTCTAAAAAAATAGACAGAGCATATACACATACACACACGTCCCTGAAGATGTATTGCTTCTACCCTGGGAGTCTGTGACTTGGCAAGTGTCAAAAAAAGGAGCCCTTTTTATTATCTATTCAATTTTTTCCCCTCTTACAGCTTAGTTATAATCCCTGGAAACATATTCAAAATAGAAATCCTTACAGATCCTTAGCTTTAGTCAAGCTACTTGGTGCTGCCATAATATAGCTTTAAATTAAGATGATGGTACAGGCCCAGAATTATTAAATAGATGCATACTAACAATGGCATAGGCATCTATTCAGTTTTATTCAGGAAGGAAGCTTTTGCAGGCTGGAGGTATTTATAGGGCAGTGAATTATAGAAAAATAAAGTGTTAGTCTTTCCGGAGAAGCCTAGTTGCAAATCATATGAGCATTATTTAGCAATTACTGTCACTGACTTAGAAAGCTTCATGCCCAGGATGCAACCCCAAATAACCTTTTGTCAAGAACCTCCCCTCCCATCTAGTTCTACAATCACCTTTGTGATAGCCCCTCAATGTTAAAGAAAATGTGTCAGTTAAGGATTGTAGATGCCAGAGACTTCTAAAGTCTGCCTCACTTTCTCCTTCCACTCATAAACTATAATGAAGTAGAGTTATCATCTCCATTTTTAAAGAATTGCCCTGGGCACCCCCATCCACAATCAGCCTATGTGACAAAAACCTTCTTGAATCTTATCTGCCCTAATTTAATTCAACAAACACATATTAATCTGTAGGTACATATTTATTAAGCACCTAATATGTACCAACCTTTATTCTATTTACAGGGAATACAAAAGAAAAAATAATTAAATCATCCCTGCCTTCAAGGAACTTACACCCTTTTGGGGAACAACACATCCATATATAAGTATGTATAAAATATATACAATATACAATATTAGAAAAGCGGGGTTACCTAACAATCTAATGGAGGGAGGGGAAGAAGCCAGCTATTCCACAAAATATTTCAGAATTTAAGTGAAACTCTCTTTTCATGAATGTGGATACTCCCTTCAGCAGTGCAACATATCCACATCTTAACCTGGGCAATTTGTGTCCATTTATTTCATTAAATCATCTGCAGAGAGTCTATCTGATATATTAGCAACTTTATTATATATTGTTCAATCCTCTGTGGGCAATGGTATGGCAGCTGGTCCTCCAGTTGTTAATTCTCCCTCTTAAAACATAACTAGTACAACCCCTTTTCTAATCAGCCATTTCCCAGATAATGTATTTTATGCTACAGAGAAGGATTCCTTCTGGAGATCCTAATGGATGCTCTTGTTTTGAGATGGAATTATAGTGATTCCTCATCTATAAAAAGAGGATTATTCTTGCATTGCTTACCTTACAAAATTGTAGGGAGGAACTGAAAGTGTTACATAAATGTGATCTATGGTTCCGGAGGAGAAACCAAGTTTTACTGTTACACAAAGAGCAATATTAGATCTTTATTGTAGCTTGAAGACAAAGAACAGGAGAGTTTATTCAGTGAAGAGGAAGAAGAGGAGAAATAGCATGGAACAAAAATATCACAGTTCATTTGAAAGGAAGTTCCATCTCTTGAAATGCCTTTGGGTCAGTAGGACAAGTCAAGAGGAGAATCACAAGAAATAGAAAACTAGGAAATAGCACTTCCACGGATATGAAAAATGAGGTTTAGCAACAGTAAATGAGTTGCCCAAGGTTATGCAAGAGGTGAATGGTAGGACTATCATTTGATCCCAGAATTTAGTGCAGTGGATAGAATGCTAGAACTGGAGTCAGGAAGACCTAAGCTCAACTTTGGCCTCAGACACTGAAGGCAAGTGACTTACCCTCTGTATGCCTCAGTTTCCACAACTGTAAAGCTGGAATAATAATAGCACCTACCTCCCACAGTTGTTGTGAGGATCAAATAAATTAATATTTGTAAAGTGCTTAGAACCACTCCTGGCACATAGTAGGCAATATGTAAATATTAGCTATCATTATGATTATTAATAGGAATGGGATAAGTATTTTCTACTACTAATGATAATAGTGATGATTGTAATGGCTTTTATTAACTTCCTCTATATTCTCTCCAACTCATTGTCACTGAAATATCTAATAATACCTAAAACACCAGTATTACTGTTACATTAAATAGATTAAGAGTATACTCTCCAGAGTACTGGATTTCTTGTTTAAAAATCTCCCCTGCCTGAATGCGAAAGGATGTAGAGAAAACGATTTCTATTTCACTATATTTCACTACAAAATAGTTTAGTGAAATATTAAATTGTACAGGAACCTCTTCATGAGCTCAGTCTTGTATCTTCAGTGTGTCAATGGCTCTGAAAAGAATAAAGCAGAATACTGCAGAGAAATTCACATGATGATTAAGAGGAACGGTTTGGAGAAGAGAGCATTTCCCCCTCTTTTGGCACACAGCCTCAACTTTTACAAAGCAAACACCAGGATTTGCGGGCATCATAAATAAACAAAAATTTAAAATATTTATCTAGCATAAAAGTTTCAAGTGACATAAAATGTGTGTTATTAGTTATTGATGCACTGGGTCATGTGGGCCCTTTTGCTCATTAACAGTAAAAAAAAGAGCCTGACATTTCAATAAATTAGACTGTCCTTATATCTATTTCCCTTGTTTCCTAGAATCTATTGCCAACATTAATACTCCTCCTGTCACTGTTAAAATACCAAGTCACCATCTGCTCTTCCAGTATTGAAAACTGAATATCCATTTTATTAACATTACAGGGGAAACAAGGAGGGAAATGTTCAGGTTGATGGTTTGTCAAACACACCAACACCTACAAATTGTGACCCCTATGTTCACAGGACAATGTAAAAAGGAAGCACTATGTGAAACTCACTACGTGCATAGATTTTGATTTTTTAAAATTTATTGTAAGCTTTCTTTCCACAAAATGTTGAGTTCTAAATTGTTTCCCCATCTCTCCCCTCCCCCTCAAATGCCATGCATTCTGATTGCCCCTTCCACCAATGTTCCCTTCCTTCTAACAACCCTCCCTCCTCTTATCCACATCTTCTCCCTTGTCCTGTAGAGCAAGATAAATTTCAATACCCCATTACCTGTATTTCTTATTTCCCAGTTGTACACAAAACCAGTTCTCAACATTTGTTTCTAAACCTTTGAGTTCAAACTTCTCTCCCTTCCTCCTTCCCCACCCATCCCCACTAGAAGGGAAACAATTCAATATAGGTTATAAATATGTAGTTTTGCAAATGACTTTCATAATAGTCATGTTGTGTAAGATTAACTATATTTCCCTCCATCCTATCCTGACCCCCATTTCTTATATTCTCTCTTTTGACCCTGTCCCTCCCCAAGTGTTTACCTCTAATTGCTCCCTCTTATTTGCCCTCCCTTCCATCATCCCCCCCAACCTGCTTATCCCCTTCTTCCCTACTTTCCTGTAGTGTAAGATAGATTTTCACAGCAAATTGAGTGTGCATGTTATTGCTTCCTTGAACCAAATGTGATGAGAATAAGCTTCACTTTATCCGTCTCACCTGCCCCCTTTTCCTCTCCATTGCAAAAGGTTTTTCTTGCCTCTTTTATGAGAGATAATTTGCCCCATGCCATTTCTCCCTTTCTCCTTTCTCATCCCTTAATTTTATTGTTTTAGATATAATCCCTGCCTATTCAATTCACCTTGTGCTGTCTCTGTCTATATATATATATATATATATACACACACACACACATATATGCATGTATGTATGCGTGTGTGTGTGTGTGTGTGTGTGTGTGTAATCCCTCCAACTACCCAGATACTGAGAAGAGTTTCAAGAGTTACAAATGTAAGGAATGTTAACACTTCAACATCTTTAGTAGTCCCTTGTGATTTCTCTTTCCTGTTTACCTTTTCATGCTCCTCTTGATTCTTGTGTTTGAAAGTCAAATTTTCTATTCGGTTCTGGTCTATTCATCATGAATACTTGAAAGTCGTCTATATCATTGAATGACCATTTATTCCCTTGAAGTATTATATTCAGTTTTGCTGGGTAGGTGACTTTTGGTTTTAATCCCATTTCCTCTGACTTCTGGAACATCCTATTCCAAACCCTTGGATCTCAATGTAGAAGCTGCCAGATTCTATGTTATCCTGATTGTATTTCCATAATATTCAAATTGTTTATTTCTAGCTGCTTGCAATATTTTCTTCTTGGCCTGGGAATTATGAAATTTGGCCACAATATTCCTAGGAGTTTCTCTTTTTAGGTCTCTTTCAGGAGGTGATTGGTGCATTCTTTTCAATATTTATTTTGCCCTCTAGTTCTAAAATAGCAGGGCAGTTTTCCTTCATAATTTCATGAAAGATAATGTCTAGACTCTTTTTTTGGTCATGGCTTTCATGGTAGTCCCATAATTTTTAAATTATCTCTCCTGAATCTATTTTCCAGTTCAGTTGTTTTTTCAATGAGATGGCTTCAAGTTTTTTCAATCTTTTGATTTTGTTTTCTAACTTCTTGATTTATTTTATACTCATTAACTTCCCTGAACTCTACTGTCTCTTTTAAAGAACTATTTTGTTCAATGAGCTTTTGAACCTTCTTTTCCATTTGACTAATTCTGCTTTTTAAAACCTCCTTCTCCTGGTTGGCTTTTTGGACCTCTTTTTGCCAATTGAGTTAGCCTATTTTCATTCATCTATTTATTTATTTATTTTCGTTTGGTGTTCTACAATCACTTCCTTAAAATTAAGATTTTATTCCCCCCTTGTCCCCCTACCTTTCCCCCACTACCCCACTCCTTCCCCGCGACAGCAAATAATTCTGTATAGGTTCCACAAATACTTTCCTATTGAGTACATTTTCACAATAGTCATGTTATGTAGTCAAACTAAAATAAATGGAAGAAATCATATAACAAATCAAAACATAATACACTAAAACCTACACATATACAAACATGATCTGCTACATTTTGCAAATGACTTCCATATTTCTTTCTCTGAGTGTGGAAGACATTTTGTGCTAGAATACTACCAATGGGAATTTTTTTTTAGTAAGTTCTTGCATTATTACAAAGTTCCAAGTCTACCAGAAAAAGTTAGCCTATTTTTAAAGGTGTTATTTTCTTCAGCATTTTTTGGGTCTCCTTTAGCAAGCTGTTGACTCACTGCATGATTTTCTTGCGTCAATCTCATTTCTCTTCCCATTTTTTCCTCCACCTCTCTTACTTGATTTTCAAAATCTTTTTTGAGCTCTTCCATGTCCTGGGACCATTTATTTTGGAGGTTTTGGAAGCAGAAGCCTTGATTTTTATGTCTTCCCCTGGTGGTAAACGTTGTTCTTCCTCATTCAAAAGGATGGGAGAGAATACCTGTTTACCAAGAAAGTGACCTTCTATAGTCTTACTTTTTTCCCTTTTTTGGGCATTTTTTCAACCAGTTACTTGACTTTTGGTGGATTATAGACAGTCTAATCTAAGAAGTGGTTCAATTCTCTGATTATATATGTATAATCATAAACATGTATGGGCAGCCAGGTGGTGCAGTGGATAGAGCACTGGTGCAGGAGTCAGGAGGACCTGAGTTCGAGTCTCACCTCATACACTTGATACTCACTAGCTGTGTATCCTTGAGCAAGTCACTTAATCCCAATTGCCTCATAGTGGGTCATCTCCAGTCATCCTGATGAATATCTGGTCACTGGATTTAAATGGCTCTGGAGGAGAAGTGAGGCTGGTGACCTGCACAGCCCTCTCTCACTCCAAATAAAGTGAAGTGCAAGTCATGTCATTATTTGGTCTTCGGCAACAAAGGAGGAGCATACATATATATGTATGTGTAGAGCAGGCATACCCAAGTGGCCCCCAAAACTTAAAAAACAAAAAGACTCCTCAGTCTTCTAGAGAATCCAACTACCATCCTATACTTTATTCACTGATACACTTGTTCACTAAGTTGCTTTTGCACAATTTCTTTAACCTCCAATAATGTGAATTTTGCTTTCACCATCTTCTACAATTGCTCTCTCTACAGTCAGAAACAAATTTCTGATCAATAAATCCATGACCTGCTATAGAGGACTTCCTCCCTTCCTTGTCTAGAGAGTCACCATACATTGTCAATTTTTATCTTGCTCTTTTTCTCTCTCTCTCTACCACAGATTCCTGTCCTCTTCTTAACCAAAGCTATGCCTTTCTCTACAGTCTCTCTCTTAGCAAATCCTTTCACTGTCATAGTTTCAATGACCGCATCTCAGTGAATGACTCACAAATCAATTATCCTAGCCCTGACTGACTTCGCTTTTAAGCTCTAACCCACCTCTATAAGACAATCATACTGGATGTCCCATTGGCAAACCACATCCAACTGAGTTCCTCAATATTCTTTCAAAATTTACTTCTTAGACTGCATTATTTCTGCATATGGCATCACCACTCATCAAATCTGAGTTCACAACTATGAGATTATCCTTGACTCTTCCTTCTCCTTCCTACAGACACCTATGTGTCTGTTAAACTTCTGGGCTTGGAGTCAAGAAGAGCTGAGTTCTAATCCAAACTCAGACACTTGCTAATGGTATGATCCTTGGCAAGTCACTTAACCTCTGTTTACCCCATTTTTCTAATCTGTAAAATGGAGATAATAATAGCACTATATCTCAATGTTGTCATAAAGATCAAATGAGATGATGTTAGTGAAGTATTTCACCAGTTATAAAGCTCTATGTAATTACTGCCCATTATTATTATGAATACATTCTCAACTATTGGCAAGTTCCACTAATGCTCATTTCTTTTGGAGGGGATGAGATGGAGTGGTTGAAGGCTTAGGGTTTGGCCAATGAGATAATTTCTCCTACCAAACACTATCAACAATTATTCTGTAACTTATAGTCTTAGAGAGTTTTCTGAGCATTAAATGACTTGTCCAATTTAGCACTGTCATTATATTAGATGCAGGAGTTGAAACCAGTTTTTCCCGAATCTGAGACTAATGCTCTATCCCTTGTGTCAGACTCTCTCTTATAGTATACTAATACATTACTTCTTATATGGGTAGGGATAGAGACTCTTCCTATGTTCTCATAGTGTATTGGTATAATTTAATTCCCAAAAAGAAGATTAGGTCAAGACATTGGTAATAGCAACATCCCTCCCCTAGACCACCAGCCCTCCAAACATTCCCTATAGCCATTGTCTAGGGGTACCACCATTTGGGAGAAAGAGCCTATTACCATCCCCCTCCCCAATGCCATTAACCATCAGCTGCATCAACATGACAAAGAAGCCATCCTGAATGGAATAGCAAGTAATCCTGAGTGGCACGTTCCAGGCAGATCAAATTGCAGATAACACCTTGTCCACTATCTCCCACCATCCACTGGGTAGAAATAGAACCGGACTGTGTTCCTAAGAGCCTTGTGAATAGTTTGTAATTTTGGGTTCAAGCTATCTCAACTCCCATAGTCACCACTCAGGAACAACTCTTATGGAAAAGAGGCCCACCATACATCCCTTCCCCCACCCCACCAACTGCTCACCAGTTGCTACCATTGAGAAGGTAATCTCCAAAGCCATGGAAATATATATGCTTCTGTTTCCTTGGATAAATTCCTTTCTTGTTACTAGGACTATCTCTGAAATCAAGGGCAAAAGCCTTGGATGTGACCTGGCATCCAAATCTGCAAATGCTGAATTCCCAACATCTTCAGCAACCACAGATATCATAGACTCTGAAAAAAGAAGATGCTTATCACTAAAGTCTTTGCCACTCTAAAATGCTTCCATATCAGAATTCTATATATTTTAATAATGGAAATGTCACTAAATAGAATGCATTAGTAGCTACTTTGCTCATGTAACATAAAGACCACTAGACTTCTCCATAAGAATGTGAGATCCTTGAGAAGAGGGACTGTCTTGAATTTCTATTTTTATCTCCAGAACTTAGTGCAATATTTACACAGGGTAAACAATTTTTTTTCATTCCTTCATTCTTTCATTCATTCTTGGACACATCAAAATGAGAAAATGGACTCTACCAATGTGTCAGCAAATTTTCATCTTAGAAAATTATATAGAACAGTAATGTCAAACTCATATAAAAACAGACCCTGCTAGGCTGTACATTGACTTAGAAAATCACAAGTTAATACTTTCTATGTTGTATAATATTTTTATTTTTGTTAAATATTTCCCAATTACATTTAACCTAGTCTCTTGATACTTGGGACTGTTATATGGCCACATTTAACATCTCTGGTATAGATTTCATTAGAAGAACAAGTGATATGCCTTAGTATATCACCCTGGGGTCATATAACAAGGAAGCACTTGGCACTGTTTTTTTTTAGCTTAGAGGCTGCCTCTCCATCCACTGTCACACATTATCTCTGATAATATATACATATATAATAAAAGTAAAAAAAAATCTTTTCCTACATCTTCCTATTAGGGTGAATCAACTTTAAAATTGTATGTGAACCTGAATGTACTTCCCCAGTACTGCTAAGGTTTCAAATCCACCCCAACCATTTAATACAAATTGTTTGTCTTCTAAAGTATAAAATTATATTTAAAATATTCCTGGGAATATAAATCATACTTTGTTTTTGTTTCCACTTACCATCCTCATTTCCACAAAAATATGTAAAAATTGTGATTTTAAAAAATCTGCTCAGTATTTGAAACAAAACCAAGCCATGATATTATCATAAAAAGATTACTTTTAAATCACTGTTAACCATTTAGTACTTCTCCAGAATATTCAATGGTTAACTTGCTTCAGCAAATGAATTTCATTTTTAAGTGGAATGTAATTAAGTTCTGCTATTTGGTCCTATGGAAGAACAAAGTCCTCATGTAGACAATTCAATTTATTATTTCAACTTTTGTCATTAGGTTATATTTCAATGTTCAGCTGATGATATGAAATTCTAATTTTATACCTAGATATAAACAGTACTGGCTTGACATTAAAATTGAGATTTAAGATGTGTCAAATCTTCTATTGCCTAAGAGAAAAACATTCCAGTGTCAAATACAGTAAGCACCGTACAGAGTTATTTTACTAGCAAAATAACCAAATAAATATTCATGTTATAGGGATCTGATAAAAATCCTCAGATGCACAATAAAACTAAGGTGTGAGGACCATACTAGGACCACATATGGGACAGAGCACCCTGATTGCCTTTGGATCAGGGCAGATTTTTACTTCACTGAACTTGAACAAATACCCCAAAACTTAGGTAAATCTAAATACAAGTCATCTAAAAAAAAACAAAAAAACTAGCACCCACTCCTCACTTATAAATTTGTCTGGAATCTTTCATATATGATGGAGAGGTTCCAAAAATAGAGTAGAGGGGAGAAAATTGCAACATACATCTATCTACCAATAAGCCAAGCTGTATATCATAGAGAATAACCAATATACTATAAGTAGAATAGTTGTGGATACCTTAAAATTCATAGAAGAAAAATAACTTAAGAAATCAGTCCATAATCAAGAAAGATGTTTGAATAGCCATTCCATCTCATATCTTTCTAGTTTCTACAGTGAAGTGTCTAGGTGCTCCAATCTGAATTTACTTTACTCCTTCCAAATAGCCAAATCTCAGCAAGGTAAAATAGTAGCTGCCTCTGCATTTCATATTGCTGCTCAGCAAGAAAAAGAGAAGGAAGATGAAGGACACTTACTTGAGTTCTATAGTAATCAAATTAGGTGCTAGAGCCAATAGGATCAAGCATTATGTGGGAATTAGACCTAGAGCAGATGGGACCAGACTGGCAGCTGGCCTCCTACAACACAGAAGCCATGTGAATAAATAGTTAGCATCATCAGTTTCAATAACCCTCAAAACCCATTGACCAGATGAGTTATAAAACCCAACATCCTTTATTCTTTCCCCCAGCATACTGGCTACAAGAAGATGTAGAAAAGGGGAGTTGATTCTGCATAGCAGCTTATTGTAATTTGCTATTAAAAAGTTTCTTTCAAGTTTTGTTTTTCCTATGTTACTATATTACAGTTATCTTATTGAGGTGATGGTTTGTTGTTTATTTTTTTTGCAAATTCTTTATCATAAAAACACAGTTTTGTTATTTCAACATTAAACTTAGTTTTGATGAACAGCCCATTTCTCCAAGTCTCACATTGCTTATAGCTCATAGATTTTATTATTTTTCTAAACATTCATTTTTTTTAGTTCCACATTCTCTTTTCTCTTTCCACTCCTTCTGCTGCCCATTGAGAAGGCAAGCAATATGTACCCATTATTTATGTGAAGTCATGCAAACCATATTTACTCACTAGTTATGTTGTAGGGGGAGGGGAAATCAAGGAAAATAAATAAAGGAAAAATATGCTTCAATCTGCACTCAGAATCTATCACTTTTCTCCCTGGAAAGGGATATGATTTTTCAGCAAGTCTTTTAGAATTGTCATGGTTCATTACATTGATCAGATTCAGTCATTTGAAGTTCATCATTGTTACAATATTGCTAATACTGTGTACAATGTTCTCCTGGTTCTGTTCATTTCACTTTGCATCAGTTTGTATGTCTTCCCAAGTTTTTCTGAACCCATCTTTATCATTCCTTAGAGCACCATATGATTTCATCACAATCAAATCCCACAACTCATTCAGCAATTCCCTAAGAAATTGGAATCCCCTCAGTTTCCAAGTTTTTGCCACCACAGAAAGAGCTGCAATAAGTCAGAGTATAAACAGTTCCAAAACGTTGACTAGCTTATATCTTACTATGTTTTAATAAATCACATAGCCATTAATAAACATAAACTGTTTAAATCTTGAAATAGTGACTATTGAAGAGAGACCACAAACATGGGAAATGGGGATGCTAGCTGAGATTTCTTTTTCCTATTTTGATAATTTGGAGCATATCCTAGATTACATAGAACCTGGGACCAGATTTAAATGGACCTGGGATAGCTCTGTCTCAGTAGGAAGAACAGTTTACTCTTGTATAACCAAAGTGGTCTTGGACAGACAAAAATTATAGATTATTCACTATATAACTACCTAGTTAGTTTATTATTGATGAGAAAGTCTTCTCCCTCTGATGTTTAAAGAAAATAAGAGAATGAGGTAAGGTTTAGGGGCACAGTTCTGGTGTCTAAATACTGATATACTTAGCTTATGCTACTTGTCACATGAGTTATCCTGTAGCAAGAAAGACTGTGCTCTATAGATCTCACAAAGATAATTTTGTATTCACTGGGGGCAGGCATATTTGTGTGTGAGTGTGTGTAATAGGATGGTTCAATTAATTTATCTGAGTGTTAATGACAAGAAAGAAAATAGATATAGATTCAGAGAGAATATATATTATAATACATATATATATGAGTGTGCATGTGTATAAATGTATGCATATAGATAGATATAGACATTTTCCAGTTATACTTTCTCCTCAACATCAAAATTAGTCCTTTTAGAAAAGAAATTAAAGTGAAAAAAATGAAAAAAGGTTTTTTTTCAAAGAAGCATAAGTTCTGACACAGTGTTAAATAGTGGAGGGAGACCAAGTACAAGGACAAGTCCTTACAGTCCTTAGAAGGACCAGACTTGCTTACCTTTGACATCTCCTAGTTTTATGACGCTGGACAAGGCACTTTTCAGTACCCCAGGCAACTCTCTAAGACCATATGTTATAGAGACAATGCTGACCTGAATTGGTGGAGAGAATTTTCTCATCTGTGAGTTACCTACACTAGTGAAATGACAAATTCATTCCCCAGTCCCATAGTTGGGGGTGTGTGGGTGTGTGGAGAGATTTGCACCATTAAGCAGCAAAACTCTAATTGTAAACTTCTGAAAATTTAGCAAAGAAAGAAAAACTGAGAAAACCTGGTCTAAAGCATATCAACTGATCCTAATAATACATATCATACGGAATTAAAGTAATTGTCTTGCATACTTATTAAACACCTCCAATTATTTTGACAAATGTTAAGGGAGCTAAAATGATAACTAGAGACTTAGAGAAATGAGATCTTCATAAATAGAAATGATTGATTTATTGAAATAGTGAAACCAAAAATAGAAGGTATAATTTATGCACATACAAGTAACGTAGTAATGAGGAAGGGGAAAATGAGTTTATAAAGAACAAATCATGTTAAAATAACTCAATATATTTCTTAGTAAAATGATGCTTGGTGATGAAGAGAACACATTGATTTTATGTATGTCTATAGGAACATTGATACCAAATTTCATAGAATTTCACATGCAAAACATTTTTGGAGCCAGGATGGTAATATAATGTTATGAGCCAAAAATTTCCTGAAAGAATCAAAACAAAGAATAAAAATGACTTAATTCAAAAGAAAGATGTCTTAACAAACATTGTAACTGTTCATTAAATTTGATATTGCTGAACAGTGTTATTAATGACCTGCCTCCTCTAAAGTCCCATTTTGATGTCCAGGAACTCATTTTAGTGTAGAGATGGCCCTAAGTATCAAGTAAATACATCAACAAAACATACAGTCTGGCAGGTGCTCTCGTGCTGGTAAGACTTTGAGTATGGGCCCAGCTGTGCTTTATTATTCAAGGAAGAAGCTAGCTATGATTAGAGGGGATTGATATCAAAGTATTGGCCACAAGATTTCTGATTTTTTTCCCCACAGAAATTCTTGGTTTTGTTTTGTGATTTCTTGGTTTCTTAGAAAGTCATTAGACTCCATCTGTTCCATTCTAATTTTGAAAGAACTATTATCTTTAGTGAGCTTTTGAACCTCTTTTTCCATTTGGCTAATTCTGCTTTTGAAAGCATTCTTCTCCTCATTGGCTTTTTGAACCTCTTTTGCCAATTGAGTGAGCCTATTTTTCAAGGTGTTATTTTCTTCAGCATTTTTTTGGGTCTCCTTTACCAAGGTATTGACCCATTTTTCATACTTTTCTTGTATCTTTCTCATTTCTCTTCCCAGTTTTTCCTCCACCTGTCTAACTTGCTTTTCAAAATCCTTTTTGAGCTCTTCCAAGGCCTGAGCCCACCTGACATCCACCTTGGATGTCTGGGATACAGAGGCCCTGCCCTCCACATCTTTCCCTGATGGTAAGAATATTTCCTCATCATCAGAATTGAAAGGCGGGAACATTTGCACCTGCTCAAAGAAGCTCTCTATAGTCTTATTTTTCTTCTCTTTTCTGGGTATTTTCCCAGCCAGTTACTTGACTTCTGAGATTCCTGTCCACCCCTGCCTGGATCCTCCCAGCTAGTGCTTAGGATTTGAGATTCAAATGGGCTTTCCACGACAGCTGTGGCTGCTATTCAATGTGAGCTTAAGTTCTGGTGCTTGGGTGGGGGCAGGGCCACCGCCCAGGCTCAGCTCCCTCAGGGGCTTTATGCAGAGATCTTCAGTAATGGAGTGGGTGGGGACAGGGCCACCTCCCAGTCTCAGCTCCTTCAGGTGGTTTATGCAGAGACCTTCAGTAATGAAGATCCTGCCTGCTCGGGGAGTCCCGGGGGGCCGCCGCTGCTGCCGCTGCCCCTGCCTCTGCCTCTTCCTCCTGAGGGGGCCCGAGTCACGGAGACACCCCGCTCCCCTCTCAGCCAGCCCAGAAGTCTCTCTCACTGACCTGTAGCATCTGTGGGCAGAGGGACCTTCCCGGCTGCTGGAGATTCTGTCCCTGAAGCCTGCTCGGATCTGCTCCTCTGGGGCTGCGGTCAGGGCAGCGCAGGGGTGGACTCTGCTTTCCGGGGCGCGACGGACCCTGGGGACGGCTCTCCAGGGCTCTCTGGAACGGAAATCTCTTCCATTGTGTTTCTGCACACCCTGCAGTGATCCAGAACTTGTGGGGAGCTCTTCTTCCATTAAATCCATGGGCTGTGGGTTCAGAGCTAGCATACGTGACTCTACTCCGCCATCTTGACTCCACCCCCCCCACAGAAATTCTTTAAACTTAAACTAGATCATCATTAAGAATTTGCAGTTTGCATAACTAGAAAAGATACGAGCCTAGAAGCAGCCTGGCATAGACTTCTGGATCTGGAAGAGTCCCAGGTTTCCAGTTCAATAGTTGCTCACAGGTCATATAGTCCACTCTTCTCATTTCACAGGTGAGAAAACTGAGACCCAGAGGGAGAAAGTGACTTGCCCAGGATCATAGAATTAGTAAGTGAAAAGGGCAGAATTTGAACTCAGGTCTCTTATTCCAAACATAGCATTATTTCCTCTGTATCATACTGCCTGCTAGCAATACTCACTAGCTGTATGATTATGGACAAGTTACATTAAGCTCTCTATACCTCAGTTTCCCCATCTGTAAGTGATAATATCTATTACAACTACCCCCCAGGGTTGCAAGACTCAATTGAGAACATCCATGTAATCTGTGAAGCAAACTTTAAAGTGTTACACCCATGTCAATGATGATGATGATGATGATGATGATGATGATGATGGTGGTGACAGATAAAATCCTGACCTTTGAAGTACTGATTAGTTGATGATCTTAGATGACAATTACTGTAGCCTATCTCTGTCTCCTGGCTATTCCAGAGTTAGACAAACTTTCTTTTAAAATATCCTTGAACACTGGGACATAAGAAGATAGAATTAACCTGGTTTGTGTCTCCCCCAGGAAAGCTCCCTAATCATGCTTAAATGCCCAACATGGCCCGATTGCTCAGACTCCTGGGCTCCAAATGTCAAGCATTAAGTCTAAACCAAATGTAATCCCTACCCTCAAATCATGGTCCATCCATCCAGGTCATGCAGAGCTTTCCTCCTTAGCCTCAGAACTATCTTTACCCCAAGAGTCACCTAACAAATATTTGTTGGGAGTCTAACCCATTCCTATTAAGTATACTGAGAAATAAGGGGACAGATTGCATGAAGTCGCCACTCTCATGGAGTTTGTCATCTAGTAGGGCAGATAAAAGATGAGCACAAATAGCTAACACAAGAGAGAACACAAAAAGTCAATAAAACACAAAGAACTATTGCTAGCAGAGGAAATAATAAAGCTCATAGTTCAGAGAGCATTAAATATGAATGAATAGTAGGAACACAGTGACTTTTCCCAGGACAATTCATAACTAAATTCAGTTGAAAAAGATATCAAGAAAGGAAACTGGACTTACTCATTGATGCCGACTTTGCAGGGCAAGGAAATAGAAGAAATGATGCAATTATTACTGCAAGTTGAAAACAATGAGGAAAAAAATGTGTATGTTTGTGCACACACATATTAGAAAGGCACTTTAGCCTATGCAAACTCTGGCTACTTTTATCTCAAGTCCCATTCTCATAGATGAGTCTCAGATCCTAGAGAAAAGTTACATATTCCCCTCAGGGTTCTTACAAATACCCATGAGGATTTGAGGGTAGTTCTCCAATGCCACTGGATCAAATCCCCATTTGTAAGAACAGTTAGTACAAAACATCATTCTTCAAAGTCTGTGGCATAATCTCCAACATGAAAATAAGGAGGAAGTAGGATCAAGCTTAGAGAGAACATGTAGAAATGGGTTAACTCACATCTCTTAGTAGGTAGAAATCCTGGCAAATTCATACTGAGTTTTAGGAAATTTGTTCTTAAACATGGCAAATTAGTGTCCATCTCTCTTCTTGGAGACAAATCTGTCTGTTGATCTGGGAATGCTGCTAGGACACTTTGGGAAAATGAGATGTCCAAAAATTTCTAGACCGCTTTTCAAGTTTCTCCTCCATAGAGAGTGGTGTAGGGAGATTTGACCAAGACTGCAGGCAACAGCTCTGGCAATCAAGAGATAATTGGTAACTTGGGTGAGAGCTTAGTTCATGGCCAATGAGTGATTGCTTCAGGCCTGTTCTTGATCCAGATGAAGTGGGGTACTTTCAACTCCACTTTTACAATATAATCAAATTGTCAGAATTATGTACCAGAAACTCACTACTTTCCTTCATAAACTAGCAGACCACAAATTACATGAATATACTACAAATATAAATCCTACAATAACCTGGAGAATCATCTGGAAAAATCATCATAGACAAAAGAGTTGCTCATGATACCCAGACATAACATTAATAAAAATTAGAGAATCATTACTTTATACCAAATTCATTTATTCTCCAAATTATGGAGATTGAAAGGCTCTCTAGATATAGTGACCTAGCTTAAGAAATAAAAACCATGTTGGAATAAAATGAAATACATATGCTTGTTATTCATCTACTACTGAAGTTGTAAAAAAAAAAACGTTCTTTTGGTAAGTAGGCCTCAAACCCATCAGTGAGTTGGGGTGGGGGGATGTCTACCTTCCCCCCCCACAAGCATGTGAAAACTTCCCCCTGTGGAATGGGCAAATGATAGCAACTTGTTCTAATGACCTTGAAGGCAGTTGAAGCAGGTCCTGTGAAGTGCTTAGAGCTTGGTCAGATATTGAAGATGCCAACATCATCCATTGCATCTGGGGCCATTACCAATCTTCTTGACTTTGTCTTGCCACTGGACTTCAATAACTCAGGAAGAGGGAATGAGACTAATGACTGTGTGTAACTCTGACTCATTTAAATCCCATTCACTCAAGAGTCAAGACTTTACCCAGTGATGTTATTTGGTCCTCTTTAAAAATGAAAAACAAATTACAACTCACTCCAGGATCTTACCATTTAAAGCTTTTTATAACCTGCCACCTTCCAATGTTTCCTGACTTCTTGTACTTTACTGATCTCCATGAGCCTGATACTCTATCTCATTGACCTGCTTGCTACATCTCAGACATCCCACTCCATCCATCACTGCATCTTTACCCCAACTGTCCTCCATGTTTTGGATTTTTCATGATTTAATTCAAATCCTACCTTTTGCACAGTAGTTTTTTTTAGTTTTTATCTGCTAGTGTCTTACCCTCTCAGATTAATTTCCATTAACTCTGCATATATTGCATTTGTATCTAATTCTTTATATGTCCTTCCATTAGAATGTGAGCTCCTTAAGACCAAGGACTATATTCTCCTTTCTTTGTAAAATAGTAACTCTTTCTCTTTTACCCAGGAACTCTGAGGGTCTTCCCTTACCATTTTGATTTTTTTTTTTTATTAGAGGGGCCATCCCTTGAGTAATTGCTTAAAGAAACCCATTCATTGCATGAGTGTATCTCACTCAACATGAGAATGTGATAAGACCTCTGCCTGATACGGCCAGGATCTCACATTGCATCCTGGTCCATCTCCAGTCTTCCTGAAGAATATCAGGTCACTGGACCCAGATGGCTCAGGAGAAGAAAGTGAGGCTGGTGACCTTGCACAGCCCTCCCTCACTCAAAGCAAAGTCAACTGCAAGTCATGTCATCACCTTGATGCCATGGTCCTCTTCCAGAATGAAGGACAAACACCAACAACAATCCCCAGCACTTAACACAGTGCTTCAGAAATGGCCCTGAGGCAGAAAAGGCAGGACCCTGCTAGATAAGGGAACTAAGTCTGAGAAGTTAAGTGACTCACCCAAGGTCTTTCTGTACTCTAGCCACTGCACGACTGAAGTTTCCATACATATAAGGGAAAGCAGGGCAAGAAGGAATCAGTCATGTTTCACTTCTATAGAAAAAAGTCTTCTGAATCTAAAAATGCGTTGGTACTAGAAAGAAGAACTGATGGATTTGTCATTTTAGACTGTACTCTTGACTCTCTAGACTTGCCCAGAGAAACTTCTCTGCTATGAAAATTCATTTCACCTTTGAATGTCTCACATTGGAAGTACCCTTAACCCTGCAATATCTTCCTCTTACTTGCCTAGTTTCTCTTGGAACCCCCATTTTCAGAAGGATGCCCAGGCCAGCCATGGCTTCATTTCACCCATGCTGTATAGCCTCTTCAATTTCTCTCTCATGCTCATGGAGGGATCCCTCCCTTAAAGCCTCTCTTTCCATTTCCTTTTATGTATTGTCTCCTCACATTTGAATGTAAGCTCTTTGTAGACAGGCCCTTTCTTTTTACATGTATATTGGATTCCCAGCAATCTGCCCATTATCTGACATATAGTCAATACTTAATAACAATTTGTTGACTTGTCTACGTGATATTGGTTAAGTGACTGATTCATCGGCTCATCCAGGAATGCTGTCAAGTAGAAATAGTTGTCAACAACGAATTGAGAAAAAAAACAAAATATACAAATAACAAAAGGAGACTAGAACTAGGTTGTACGAATGCAATATAATAACTTTCGAAGGAATGGAAAATATGAAAAATAAGGGAAATGTGCACACGTGATTCTGAATTAGTAATAAAGTGAACTGAATCAAAATTTATAAGTAGTATAGAAAAGCACAGGGTCAAAGTGGCCACAGATTAATAACAAAAGTCAAATAACGTGTAACAAAAGTCAGCATGGAAAGGCAAAAACCATTCTGGATGTATACAACGAACAACACTAATAAGATACTGTCAAAATCAAATTGTATTTTTTCTTTTTGTTAACAACAGATAATCAAACTTTACTTGGAAGAATCAGCATTGTAAATAAGTCTGTGCAGATGAGTTTTTTTTATTTGTTTTGTTTTTGGAACCTTTACATCAAAACAAAATGAAACAATAGAGTTTGGGGAAAATGTATATTTATTCAAAAATCTCATTGTATAATGGCAATAAAAATAACTAGGAAGATGAAAATCTGTGTGGGAGGAAAAGTGTATGTACTTTGTTATGTGCAGAATCAGTGGCTATCAATGGAGAATTCTTTCTGAAGTATTACTTTATCCAATTTCAGCCACAGCTGAATGTTTTAGGCAAATGTTTTAGGCAAACAGGAAAGAATTCAGAAAAGAAAAATTCAAATTATTAAAGAACTCAACCTAGTGGCTTTAGTAGGATGATTAAAGGAGTTAAAGATATAATTTGGCAAAGAATAAACATTTATGAAAATTTGAAAGGTGTGAAGAAAAAGGGAAATTATTATTTATTATGGCTTTGGAAATATAAGCTAGAAAAAAATAGGATAATATCAAAGAAGAGAAAATCCCTGTAAGGAACTAGGGAAAAAAGGTGGGAAATGAGCTAATGATTTGTTAGGTACTTGACATATTTGGTTGTTTTGATTCCCTTAACATGATTACTATACTGTTCCTTTTTCAGCTCAGGAATCATTTGCATATGTTTTCTCTCCTCTAGCCTCTTTATGTCACTGGTTGCAAGAGTTTTGTCTGTAAAACAGAATATATGCTTTTCACCAAAGTAGTCATATGCCTTTTCCTTTCTTCTCCTTTTTCCTTCCTTCCTTCTTTTCTTTCTTTCTCTCTCCATTCCCCTCTCTTCTTTTCTCCCTTTCTCTCCTTTTCCCTTCCTTCTTCCCCTTTGTCCTTGTTCCCATCCTTCCTGTCTTCTTTTCTTCCTTCTTTCCTTCCTCACTTCCTTTTTCCCTCATTTAATTCCTTCCTTTCTGCCTATCTTCATGGCTACCTACTTTCCTCTCTCACGAGTGTTTGAAAAATTCATTTAAATCAATGTATCCACATGGACACAGTCTTGCAAATCATATATACATACACATGTATATTATATATATATATATATATATATACACACACACAAGTATGTATAAGTGCGTGCATGCATATGTGTGTGTGTGTGTGTGTGTGTAGACAGAGATAGAGAGTTAGAGATAGAGACAGACAATTGGCACTAATACTTCAAAATAATTAGATGTCAGCTAGTCATATGGGGCACAGGTTTATATCCATTTGGCTAAGGGTCACAAACCTAGCCCTTAACCAACTCTAGTAGGAGAATGTGCTTCCGATTATAATAATGCCCAGAATTTTCCTGTCAACTAATATTGAAGTCCAAGTGTTTTTGATTCATCAGGAAAAAATATATATAAATTTTAATTGAATTCTATATAAAAATAATTATTTCATGTATAACTTGAATTTAATAAAGTTCTTCATAGTTTATGGATAATATAATTAATAACATAGCTATTAGCAAAAACTGAAAAATTTATTAGTTTAATATAATTTGTTTAATATATGTATATCTACATTTAGTCTTTAAAATCCATTACTAGAAAACTCAGTAGTCATTTTATCTATTTGGGAAAACCCAGTTTTCCTTTATCCAGGTAAGAGTTTAATGGGAAAATAAGGATTCTTTTCCACATCAAACCCCTATCCCCATTTTCCCACTAAATTTACCCCACTTGCTCCCTGGTCAGGAGAGGAAGATGACTGGAAACAAAGCCATGACTGGAACTGAGCAGGACCTTGATGGCACCAAAACATCGTGGCAAACAACTAGAAGGAAACTAGAGACCAAGGGACTTTGGAAATCTAGAGGAGCAATGAAGTCTGAATTTAGTACGCAGTTGAATTTTTCAGACACCAGACTATGGATTACCAGTAAAGAGACATTATCTAAAAATATCTAAATCTTCTGGCCTAAAATTATAGTTTGTTCATAATTAGCTACATAATTCAAACCAGAAAAATCCCTTTAACCAAAAAGGGTGTTTAATATCAATTAGATCATTTGCTGGTATAGGCACAGATAAGGAGAATTGCTGACATCTGGGGTATTATTATTGGAATCATAAGGATAGATACTCCTCCCTGTCTACCTTCAGGAAATGCCACAACCTATCATGCTTTAGGGAACATGCTCATTGTGCTCCCTAAGAGGAATACTTGATGGAGTAGTTTAGATTTAGGACTAGGCCTAACTAAATAAATGAATGATAACATATTAAGCCCTTACCTTACCATATGCCAGGCACTGTTCAGAAATCAAATGGAAAAAGTATTTCCCATCTATGATAATGCCCTTCATAGTTTCTTGTTTACAGATGGTTTTATTTTGGCTGCATTTAAGTCCCAGATTAGTCAATTAAAGCTTGGGCTTTAAATAAAAGGTCTAAGAAGTGACTGGAGAGACTTCACAGTTCTGAAATGATGCCAAGATTATTGCAGAAATACACAGGCATGATAGAGTGTTAACCAGATCTATACTATCCTAGCAGCATTAAAAAGCCATGCATCACAATAGATCTAAGATTCTCAAATGCTAGGGATTTGGTGAGCCCCATTAATAAACAGATGAGAAGGTATGGGAGCAAATGGAACCATTGCCCAAGTACTGAGGCCTTCAGAGTCTCCATAACTTAGCAGCTAGGTGTATAGTGCTGGGCCTGGAGTCAGGAAGACCTGCGCTCCAATAAACCTCAGACACTAGCTGTTTGATCTTGGGTAAGCCTCAACTTCCTCAACTATAGAATGGGGATAATATTAGCAATAGCTCCTGCCTCCCAAGGTTGTTGTGAGAATCAACAGAAATAATATCTGTAAAATGTTTAGCCCAATGCCTGGCTCACAGCATGACTTATACAAATACTTATTTCCTTCCATCTTTTCCTTCATCTAATCTAAACTCCTTATAAGAGAGAACATTGGGGACAGAGAGAATATGTAACAAATCTCATTTATTTTTCTTTTCCAGATAATAGTAAAAATAAAAATGGGAAGGAGTAGGGGGAAAAGCCAGCAGGTAAAACAAACAAAACTTTTCTCATATTATGGAAAGGACCTAAATTTTCCTATTTCAAGGAAAAGGGAACATCTAATTCATGGCAAAAGAAAGAGACACATGAGGATGGCCTGGAATATTTGGGAGGTTGATGAGGAAATTTAGGGTAGCAAGGAAAGATGGTTAATGGAGGACATGTGGTGTATTGGATAGAGAACCAGGAAGACCTGAGTTCAAGTCCCACCCCTGATACATAATCATTTAATCTTTGAGTGCCTTATACAACTTTCTAAGACTTTTAGTTGTTAAGAAGGTACCAAACTACACTAGCAAAGGGTCTTCCTTTATGCCAGTGAAATAAGAAGTCCTGTCCCTTTCCTGGACAGTTCCATTCCCTGTCATTTCTTCTTACACTATGACTTTTAACCTAGACTTTGCCCCTTGGTCCTTCAGCCCTGAAAATTCATCTTCTGCCCTATCTTCTCAAGGCTCTAGGTCTCCAAAATGTTTTCCAGACTATTCCAAGACTTGCTGTCCCCTTTGTGCCACCATCTTTTCTGATTGTAATATAAGCTACTACAGGAAGAGACTATCTTGCTCCCAAATCTTGACACAATGCTTAGCTCATATTAAATAGTTAATAAATCCTCCCCCTATATATCTCTCTATTTATCTATCTACCCATCTGTTTGTCTATGTATTCTATTCCTAATTCAAGGGTAGGTTAAGTTGACAGTGATATAGAAGCTAAAAGAAGGAATTTGGTCCATAGGAGGATATGGGGAAAGGAGGGATAATAAAGAGAATTGAGATGTTTATCAAGGAACTTGTAATATTAATAATGGAACTTGAAGGGTTAATGGGTGTTTTGAAAAGTTAGTGAAAGGACTTAGTATGTTAATGGTGTTGTCAGTCAACTAATGGAGGTTAATGTGATAGAGACTCAAGTGAATAGATTGATCTGAAATATATTAGACAACTGACAATTTTTAAAATGCCAAAGAAAATGCTAATGAAATAGGGGGTAGGAAATAATGAGAGTTTCCCAGAGTGAGACCTGAATTGAGCCTTGAATAGAGCCTATCTCTGTACCTCTTCATTTTTCTTCCCTGTCAAATAAGGGAATTAAACTATATGGGGAGAGTTTAGGAATCTCTTTCAGTTTCAAATATTATGAGGAAGAAATGAAAAAAGAAAGACATAAAAAACAGACTCATCAAAAATCAGAAGATTCTAAAGGCCCAGAAGTGATAGACTCAAAATAGAGAATGAGATACCTTTTTGGACATGGAAAATGCATTCATTATTTTGGCTCAAAATTATTTGTTGCAAAGATTTTGCTTCTCTTTTTCAATGGAAGAAAAAAGAAAATGAATATAAATTAATTGAAAAAATTTAATTTCTTTTTTAATTGAAAACTCCCTTGGAGAAGAGTCAAACAGAAAGTCAAGGTCATAACAAGACCTAGGACCCAGACCCACTGATGCCCAGTCCAAACCAGTATGTTTTCCTCAAAAAGTATCCTGCCTTACCCAACTGACAAGCATGGTTAGGCTAGTTATTGATTCCTTTATTGACTTAAGGTCAATGGGTCCACAATAGCTCATGTGGAGATGGACAGGCTAATTTCTCACTTTTGCAGCATTCCTATTGTGGAGCAAAATGGTATATAGGTGTTACACTGGCTTCTTCATTGCACAGAATTATTCAGAAAATTTATCAATTTAAAAATCCAGTCAAATATGGCAATACTAGGATAGTTTAATATTCCCTTGAATTTCTTCACTATAATTGTTCATGTTATTACATCATGTGATATAACCAAACCATTGTACTCTCTTGAAGACCTATTTGAAGAAAGTCCCTGTAAAAGTTGTATAAATTTAGAAATGATTATTTCAACAGGATAAAATTCACAGTCTATTTAAATCCACCAATAATGGCCTAATGAAAAGTACAAATAAATTCTGAAATGAAGCCATAGAGTTTTTTTTTCCCTTTTTTATGTCTTAAATGCAAACAATATCCCTAGCTGACAGTTAATTTTTGAGAAAGTCTCACAACCTAATAAATGAATATTTCATTATCAAAGAAAATCCCAAGTGGTTCAGGAAACAATAGAACAATGTGTCACCTTTTAACAGATGTTCTCTGCCATGTCAAAAGTGTAAGGAAGCATTCTAGTGGGTTTTCTATTAATTCCCATTTTTGTTTCCAAGTGACCTCAAAGTAGCCGTGCTGCTTTTTCAGTTTGTGGTTGCTAGATAAACCTTTCCCAAGTTCAAAATTATCACAGAACTTTGGTTTTGCATTCATAGCATCTCTTGAATATTTCATACAAATTGCTTCCCCAAATGCTCTCATTAAAAAAAAAAAGACTTGAATAATATAGCTCCTGTAAAGTACTTTAAAAATATGAAGCTTTGTGCAAATGCTAAGTAGTATTTTTATTAGCGTTAAGCATTAAACAATAGCACAGGGAACAATAAACTCAATTTATAGTGTGGCCAAGGAAGAAAAATATTTTCACAAGTAATTTCAAAGGACAGTAAAAGGAAACAAGGAAGAAAAGATATATGAAATCAACAAGAGAATGCTAGAATCTTAGGATTGGAAGAAACCTTAAAGACCCTTTTGTTCCATCACCTCACTTTGCAATTGACGAAGCAAGAATTTTATCCTTTAAACACAAAACATTAGTTTGAACCAAAGCTTAATTTCACTCATGCCTCCCAGTCTGAAAACTGTACTTTTTCACACATTCTTGACAAGGTGGAAGAAACAAGGGAGGTATCTCAGAAAGTATAAATCAGAGAAGCAGCATTATTGATATAGAAATATCACCTCATTGCAGAACATTGCAATGTACGCTCAGATCTTGGACTAGGCAGCATAGTCAAAAAAAAAGTACCCTAGTGTTCCTCCACTCCACAAAAGCCCAATTGCCAAATACCCCCAAGTATAAGGAAACTCACTAATAGAAAGGAAAAGATACTCAGGAAAGCTTAACTTTTTTTTAACTTTTTCTTTTCAATTAACATATATTCATTTTCTCTCCTATCCTGTCACTGAAAAAAAAAGAAAAGAAAAACCTGATAACAACTACGCAAAATCAAATAAGACAAAATTTTTATTGGTCATGTCTAAAAGAATATGTGACTCATTCTGCATACTTTGTCCCCTCAGTTTTCTGTCAGAAGGTAAGTTACATGCTTCCTCTCCATTACTGTGAAATCATAGTTGGTCATTATATTTATCAGAATTCTTCAATTATTATTTTTAGTATTATTCAATGTTTCAAATTATTCATTTGTAACAATGTTGTTGGTGTAGTATAAATTGTTCACTTCTGCCCACTTCATTATGCATCCGTTCCTGACTCTCACAGTTTAACTATTCAGGTATAAGGAGTGTTAGAAATGTCTCACCAGGTACAGTATTGTCTCTCAGTTTCTGGGATTTAGGCCACCATTTATACATAGCACATTTGCTCCTCATGTAGAGACCATTGAGAGGTCAGAAGTATGCCATTCATATCCCATTGAACTTCCTCATCATAAATACTTGAGTAGCTAGATGATGGTGGTAGTGGTTGGAAGATTGTGTCATTCAGACCCAGAATGCCCCACAGTCAACATATTCTCACTCATATTAAGCCACTGTAAACATGTTGGAAATTCACCATAAACACTGATTGTTCTCTAACTCAACTTTTTGTCTCTATTTTCTGCTTTATCATACTCACAGAATCATGGTTCTTACTCTGTAATTAATATACAAACCTCCAGCAATCCAAATTCCTGAGACTATATCATGTCTACTAAACGGACTCTCATTCATATTACAGTAGTTTCTCACATTCTCTGCACTAATTCTATTAACCAAACAACAAGAATTTATTAGTTCCCTTTCATTTTCTCTAGCAGATTGCACCCTCAAGTATCTTATCTTGACATGCTTTGATCTCTCTCCACCTACTGGTTCCTTTTCTACTGGTTTTAAACATTTCCAAGTCTCTCCATAGTTCAAAAATCTTTACTAGATCCTACATCTCCTCAAGCTATTATTCCATATTTCTCCTCATTTTCTCCACCTGCCTCCTAGTGGAGAAAAACTTCCCAGATTTTTTTGTCTTGATTTCCTTCTCATTCAATGTAAACAGAACTTAATCTAGAGGAAAGGCGAGAGGGGGAACTTTTGCTGATGGAGAAATTTAAACTAGTTTTGGAGGAAGCCAGGAAATCTGGAAAGTGAATATAGGAGGGACAGCATTCTGGGCACGTAGTATATGTGTTAGAGGATGAAGGAGGAAAGCAGCCAGTTAAAAGGCACAGGGCCAGATCACAGTCAAATATGTCATTGTTTTACAGTTATCTCATCCACATCACAACTTTCCCCAGTGTTGTTTTGATATATCATGGGTTGGCATGAGAAATTGAATGGGGATTTTGAGGGAGTTTTGCAGAAGCCACAGACAACACACACACACACACACTCACTCACACACACACACACACACACACAAAAGCCAGCAGACAACATAGAAAAAGTTTAGAAACTGAGGAGAGAATGCATTGAGAATAGAGAGATACTTGTGATAGGGAGATCACCTATGACTTTCTGAAACCCCTGGGTAAACCTTCTATCATGCTTTTCTATTTCAATCAAAGTCACTAGGTCAAAACATGTCTGCAAGCACTTATTAAACATCTACTGTGTGCTAAGCACTAACATTGGAAATACAAAGAAAGACAATAATAGTGTCTGTTCCCAAGAAGCTCACCAGCTAATGAGGAAGAAAACATGCAAATAGTTATATACAAAATAACCAGACATAATCAATCTACCTATGTGCTTTGTCATATACATCCTTTATGATGTATTTTGTTTTTAAAGTAATTTTTTCTAGATTGTATTTTCTTCTTATGTCATTTACAATTCCCAAAGTAGACCTCATTTCCCAATGTATCATCTAACTTGAATCCCCCCACCTTCAAATTTCATCCCTGGAAACAAAGGATAAAAAGAAGTGTAACAAAAGCTTAGAAACATTAAACAACATATTTTTTAAAAGTCTGCTATTGGGACCATGCTCGGTCAACAGAATTTTGTAGCATTTAGAATTAATTGTGCTGTTGCTGTTATTTCCAATTACACTGTTATATTCATGCATGTTGGTTTGGTTCTGCTTATTTCACTTTATGTAGGTTCATATAATTGCTGATAATGATAGAAATGCAAATTAAAACAAGATTGAGATTTTATTTCATGATTATAAAAATTACAAATATGACAAGACATTATAATATTCAATATTGGAGAAGTGGTAAGAAGACGGATACCACTGGTGCTTTGCTAATGGAGACGTAGATTGTCCCAACTATTCTGGAAAGCAGTATCAAAGAAAATGACTAAAATATCCATATCCTTTAATGCAGAGGTTCTACTTCTAAGCATATAAGCCAAGGAAGACAATTACATGTTTTAAAAAAGGGTGGGGTGTCCCATAGACACCAAAATATTTAAAATAGAACTTTTTTTGTAATAACAAAAGACTGGAAATTAAATAGAATCACATTGTTTGAGAATAGTTAAAGAAATTACATATTTTAAACCATTTCTTATGCTTCAAGTCGTTGTTAAAAAAGAAAAATTTCCCTTACTTCCCTGTATGTTACTTAAAATATTAATTCTTCTGAGTTTTTTGTGCTATGATTTAAAACCATATAGCATACCTGGGAGTGAAGCTAACTTTTTTTAAAAAATGATATTTTGTGACAGATAGCAACTTAAGATCATGGAAAGTACTATGAAAATTCTCTTCTGCAATCCAACCAACTTTCCTATCTCTGCAATGGCAGTTTAAGACATATATACATATGGTTAGACTTCAATGATCTAATTATCCATCTGTATATCTTACATGAACAAAAGAGAGGATTTTCCATATTGATCCATTCAGTCATACATCCATCCACTAAGAAGCCTCATAATATTCTGAGAATCTGAAACAGTCAGTAAGTCACCTACTAACAGGAACATTTGGGTGGGGAAGGGGGAGAGAGTGCTACCATTTACACAAAATTCTTTAAAGAATTCTGAACAGATTGGGGGCATTCTCTATATCACTGACAAATAACTTTTGTCAGCATAGTGTTTTATGTATGCTGGTTGTTCACTGTTGGACAATGATCCAGCAATCTTGTTGTATGATACAAATATATCAGTCAAAAGTGGAGTTTTTGTGTCAGGGCTCCCAGATAACAATGCATTTAAAGTTGTAAAATACTGACTGACAAGTATGTGTGAAGTTACAGAAAACAGAAACATGAAATTAACATTGTCAGGAAAGGAGTGTTTCTGCATAGCAAAATTAAACTGTCAAAGAAAGACCTTTCAGGAAAACATACTGTCTAATCCAATGTGTTCACTCAAAGTTTCTACCTAATCTTTTTTCACTCATGGTAATAATGAAAAGATCAGAAGGCAGGAGATTAGTGGCCCAGGAAGAACAGGGAGAGATAGATAGATAGATAGATAGATAGATAGATAGATAGATAGATAGATAGATAGATAGATAGATAGACAAACAGAGACAGAGACAGACAGTTTCATCGACAGTTCATGAAAAAGGCTGTATAGAGCTAATAGGGTTTTGTCTTAGTTCCTCATGAGAAATATTATGATATAGTAGAATGCTAATAACAACAAAATCCTACTATTCCCAATGTACTCTAGGTTTAAGGAGGCTTTATATATTTTTGATTTTATCTAATTCTATTATTAGATGTTTCTATGTTGTGAGCTTGTGTTTTATATTTATAACCTATTAAATAAATTAAGCTTTGCTTCTTTCCCATTAAGACGAAGAAAGAAAGCCTGGTGACCAGGAAAATACAGAGAATATCTGGAAATCAGAGACAAAGAAGCCTAAGCAGGTAGACCTAATTAGATAATTGGATTTGTGCTCTTAGATTGTTTTAATTTGCATCTATCTGCTTTTGTGCATAATAGGAATGTACTAAAAATCTAATTAAAGGCAGCTTAGCAAATAGGCAAACACCGTAAATAAAGTAAGCCTTTTTCAGGAGTCCTACTGACCAAGTTCTGAAGAGTTGTAATTATTACTAAAAAAAAAAAAAAAAACAAACCCCCCCCCCCCATCTTTATATAATGATTTAAGGCTCACAAGACAAAAGCATAGAAAGCAAAGAGAATTTTAAAATGACTTACAAAGAGTGTAGTAGGTTTGTGATTCTGCAAATAGCAAGGAACAATGTGAATACACAAAAGGCAAGTTGCTGTCTCTCCAAAAAAAAAAGTAAAAGGGCAGGAAGAACACATCTTTATGCTAAGTTCTCAGGAGAAGGGAAGCATTCTTTTAAAAATTGAAGAAATGCTTCAGAGGAAACAAATGAGGAAAAGATTTGAAAGAAACGAACAAAAAATCCTTATCTGTGTGAGGTCTTTGAGGGTAAAGGAATATGATCCAGAGAAGAAAGAGAAGAAAAACAGATGACCTTTCAGAGCTGTGTAATCACTACAAGGCTCTGTCTTTAAAAGGGGAGAAGTAAATCATCTTAGGAAGAGTAGCTTCTCTTATACTGTAATGGTAATTCAAATGGGGAGATCTTTCCCCTTCATAATAGGCCCATGAACCTGCCTGAGTTACATGAACCTGAGTCACATAGAGCCTGTGGTGGGAGGAGTTTGCTGAATGGGTGGAACAAAAAGAGGCAGAGCTAGAGCAGAACTGGGAGGAAGTTAGTCATGAGAGCAGTCAGAGCTAGGAAGGATGCAGGCTGCTGGCTAGTATGAGTGAAAGAGCTTGTCTGTGATTTTGTTTAATGGAGCTTGTTTGTGGGAAGGCTTGGGGATAGTGTTGCTCTCTGCATTGTTATGGTATATAGACATCTTTGTTACTATGATGGATTTGGCTTTCTGGTGTCTGAGTAAATGTTTTGATTCTTCCATGTGGAGAGTCTATGGGATTTCATGATTCAGAATTGTGCCAGTATATTCATGGCTGCCATAGATGCTGTGAATATCGCATTGGGGCCACATGTACCAAAGGATGATGATGTAGATACCATCAACTGACAGGTCATTGGGTTGTTGTTTATTCCTTTGTTCTCAAAAAGATGATGTCATGATTTGCAAGAGAATTGGATTTAAGTGAGGCAGGGCTATGCAAAGTCACAAGATTCACTCTCTCCTCCAGAGATGTTTGGGTCCAGTGGAAAGATATAGATCAGGAAAACTAGAGATGCCCTCAGATGCAGTGGGAGACCTTTGTCTTTTCCAGGTCTCAGTCTGTCTGAGGCAATGCCCATTCAATGAGCAAGGGTAGGCGAGAAATAAGACAAAATGTAGCCTCTTTTACCTGGTCAAAAAAAAAACCAGTCAGGGAGAGGAAGACCCAATGATGTCTTGGCATACTAACAGAAAACATTTATTAAGGAACACTGAAGGATCAGTAACACTGACAATATCCAGAGAAAGCCCTCTAGTTTCTCCTGTAATCAGAAGAGAAGCAGGAAAGAGTGGGACCTAGAGGAAGAGAAAAGTCCAAAAGATGGAAATAGAATAAATGTCTTAGAAAAGCAATAGAGTAAAAGAATGAGGTCATCTGAAGATAGGAATTCCCCTACTCTGCTGGATGAGCAGGCTGGATGGAAAAAGGATTTGCTAGCAAATGAACATACCTTATAAGTGAGAGAAAATGTCATATATACTGATTGGTTACCTGTTGCGGCTATCGTTAAAGATGAACTGATAGACAATAAAGTGATACATGATGGATAAAAATTAAATAACTGTTGAAACAAAAGAAAAAGTTTGCAAGACTCATCTGTGGAGCATCTTTTGCCAGTAATCTTGCCAATGATTCTCTTCCTCTATGAGACTAACTTTAGCCAACCGAAAAAAGAAGTAATATCTGAGACTAACTTAAAATAATGCAAAGTATAGTGTTTCGGAAGTCAGAGAAAGCAGATACAAATCCCACTCCTGGACATGTGACTTTGGGAAAGTTATTTAAATTCCATGGGCTTCAATTTCTTCATCTGGAGCCTGAAGGTCTTATATCAGCTAGCCTCCAAGATCCCTTCTATCCCTAAATCTATGGTTCTATGATGCTATGACCAATGTATTTCTCAGCTGGAATTTCAATGAATGAATGAAAAAGCATCTACTAAGTCCTTTAAAAATGATAAGCAATATGGTACATATACAAAAATTGTTTCATGTTCTCAAAGAGCTTATATTATAATGGACCAGGCAATATATATAAGGGAGGGCTATATATGTATGAAAGGAAGTCTAGTGAATCACAGGGACAGTGAGTGCAAGAAAGCCAGGAAAGAATTCTGTGGGCCAACACAATAAAACTCTGGGGAGTTTAATTAACTAGTTTTTCCTTTTGTGGTTTCTGCAAACAGTAGACAGCAAAACCCTGAGTCACAATGAAACTGTGTCACAAGATTAGTGATGACATTTTCACTGGCTGTCTCTCTTGCCGGAAATTATTGCCCTTTTCATCTCCATCTCTTAGATTATTAGACTTCCTTTAATCTCCAGGAAAAATTGCAGCTCCTACAAGAAGCATTTCCCAATGCCCCTTTAAGGTTAATACCTTTCCTCTGTTGATTATTTTCAATTAACACTGTATATATCTAGTTTATACATATGCATGTTGTATCCCCCCTAACCCCAGACTGTATGCTTCCTCAGAAAGGAGACTTGTTTTACCTTTTTTGTATCCCAGAAGTTGGCAGTGTCCGGTACATATTATGATCTTAATAAATGTTGTTGAATGATTGACAGACAGTAAGTTCTTTGGGGATACCCAAATTCTCCTTTTTACTTTAAGAAGTCATGAGACCAAAGAACTTTTGATCTGGACAATGCAAAGATGGTAGAGTAGAGAAGCACTCAGCTGGGTTCCCCTAAATTCCCCCCTAAACAGTTCTAAAATAATTCTTTAAATAAAATTCTGGAGTGGCAGAACCAATAAAAGATCAGGTGAAAAATTTTCTAGCCCAAGATAACTTAGGAGTTTGGCAGAAAAGATCTGTCTCATCTGGATAGTGATAAATTCTGGGAGAAAAAGCAGGCAGCACAGGTCTTGCCTGCATTTGAAGTAGAAAGGAGACTGAAGAAGACCTTTTGATGTTTCTGGGTCCTGGATCCTATTGCATTGCCCATTCGCCATTTTGAGTCATAATCATAGGGTTAAAAGGAGCAGGGGCCAAAGTTATGGTTCCAGGGTAGAATGCTTATAGTTATTCAGGGGAAGTAGAGGCCCTGGTATCAATTCCAAGACACTTTAGGAAGTCAGCAGAAAAAGTCAATCTCACCTGGGTTGTAGTAGGTCCTGGAAATACAGCACAGACAGCACAATTCAGGCCTTGGGGGCTGCTGCATTGGTAGCTGCAGCAAATTAGGGAACTCTCAGCCCCTAGTGGAGCAATTGCAGCTGCAGGAGATCAGGGAACATGGTCACTGTCCTAGGGCAAGGAGGAGTGTGAGACTGGTGGCTACAGGGGAACAAGGTCCCTATCTGCATAAAGATCAGAGCACAGACCAGGATAGCAATAGCAGTGATCACACCTCTCCTTAGAGCACACCACCTTGGAAGCACAAAAAGCCTACAAACCTGCAGAGTTGGCTCTGAAAACAGAACTAAGAAAGGTCTAAAGCTTGAGAATATCACCTCCACCCTGGAAGCAGAAGTAAATTTCATCATTACGTTAAAAGAAAAGAAATATGATGGGAAAATGAGCAAACAACAAAAAGAGAACCTGACCATAAAAAGTTATTATAACAGGGAAGACCAAGACACAAACTCAGAAGACAACTAAGTCTAAACTACCACAGGCAAAATTTAAGAGAAAAAAAAAGACAACAAGCCCAAAAAGAATTCCTGGAAGAAGTCAAAAAGGACTTTAAAAATCAAATAAGAAAGGTAAAAGAAAAATGGGGAAAGCTATGAGAATGGTTTAAGAAAAATGTAAGATAGAACAGCTTGGTAAAAGAGGCACAAAGAAATGGAAGAACATAACCCCTTAAAAAACAGAATTGGCCTGCCAAGACAAACGTAGGAACTATATAAACACAATTAAATCACATTTTTCATACAAATGTCATTACAGCTAAACAATAGGAGAAATATTAATTTCTGATTGGTAAGCCAAGCCAATATAATAAAAATGGCAATTCTGCCTAAAGTAATTTACCAATTATTGCCATGCCAATCAAACTCCTAAAAGTTATTTTACAAAGCTAGAAAAAAAATAACAAAGTTGATCAGGAAGAGCAAAAGGTCAAGAATATCAAGGGAATCGAGGAAAAAAAAATGTGAAGGAGGATGGCTTAGAAATACCGGATAACAAACTGTATTACAAAGTTATCATAATCAAAACAATCTGGTACTGCTAGGAAATAGATTAGTGGATCAGTGGAATAAATTAAGTACACAAACACTGTAGTAAACAGTCATAATTATTTTGTGTTTGACAAACCCAAAGATCTAAATGCTAGGGACAAGAAATCACTATTTGATAAAAATTGCTGGAAAAACTGGAAAGATGTTTAGGTGACTCTAGGTATAGACCAGCATCTCACATGGTATACTGAGATAATGCAAAAATGGGTACATGATTTAGACATAAAGGGCAATATAATCAAATTAGGAGAACATGGAATATTTCACCTGTCAGATTCATGGATAAGGAAATTTGTGACCAAACAAGAAACTGACAGCATTACAGGATGCAAAATAGATAATTTAAATTATATCAAATTATAAAGGTTTTACACAAAAACAATGCAGTCAAGAGAAAACTTGGAAGAAGATATTACAGCAAGTTTCTCAAATTGACAGAGAACCGAGTCAAATTTAAAAGAATATGAGTCATTTCCCAATTGATAAATCATCAAAGGACAGAAACAGGCAGATAAAGAAATAAAAGCTATCTTATAATCATATGGAAAAATACTCTGAATCACTACTAATTAGAGAAATTCAAATTAAACCAACACAGGGGTACCATTTCTCACCTATCAGATTGGCTAATAGGACAAAAAAGGAAGTGACAAATGTTGGAATGAATGTGGGGAAGAAAATGAAACACTAATACATTGTTGGTGGAGTTGTGGACCGAATCAACCATTCTGGACAGCAATTTTGAACTGTGCCTAATGGGCTATAAAACTATGAATATTCTTTGATCTAATAATATCACTACTAAGTCTATACTCTAAAAAGATTAAAAAGAGGTAAAGGGCCTATTTGTACAAAAATATTTATAACTACCTTTTCTGTTTAATTTCTAATTTTAATTAGAGTAGAGAAGCACTCAGCTGGGTTCCCCTAAATTCCCCCCTAAACAGTTCTAAAATAATTCTTTAAATAAAATTCTGGAGTGGCAGAACCAATAAAAGGTCAGGTGAAAAATTTTCTAGCCCAAGATAACTTAGGAGTTTGGCAGAAAAGATCTGTCTCATCTGGATAGTGATAAATTCCGTGTGGTGGCAGAAAATTGGAAATTTTCTGTGTGATGGCAGAAAATTGGAAATAGGACTGGCCATCAGTTGGGGAATGTCTGAACAAGTTGTGGTATATCATTGTAATGAAATAAAGTTGTACTACAGTACATGACAAACAGGATGATTTTAGAAAAAATCTAGGCAGATATGAACTGATGCAAGGTATAGGGAGCGGAACCAGGAAAACATTGTACACAGTAACAGCAATAATGTATGATGATCAGCTGTGAATGACTCAGGAATACAATGATGCTAAACTATTCCCAAGGACTTATGATAAAAAAAAAGCTATCCAGCTCCAGAAAAAGAATTGATGGAGTTTGAATGCAGATTAAAGCATACTTTGTAAATTTTTTTTCAATATTATTCTTGTTTCTCTGGCCTGTGTTTTCTTTTGCAACATTGCCAGTGTGGAAGTGTTTTGCATTACTAAGCATGTATAATTTATATGAAATCTCTTGCCTTTTAGGGTGGAAGGAGGGCAGAGGAGGAAGAGAATTTGGAACTCAAAATGTAAAAGATTGAATGTTAGAAAGTTTTTCTTGACATATTTACTTATTTATATTGAGAAAAATAAAGTTAAAATTAAATATAAAAAAATTAATTCAAAAAATTCATGAGACAAAGACCATTGAAGAATATTGCTAGGGATATGTTTGCACAAAAGAAATGGCATACGATATGTCATAGAGGATATCTAATGACAGACAATGAGTCAAGTTGGGTAGCTAGGAAGAGTAAAAGATAACTGACAGAAAGGTGGAGTGATGCATGGATATCCATTATATACTTAAAGGACCTGAATAAGGCCTCCTATACATGTGACATTTATGGAACAATACAGTCAAGAACTGTGAGGGATGAGGAGGTAGGAATAGGTTCCAATGGGTTGAAAACAGTAACAGTGGAGAGATTATCCCCACAAATAAGATTATGATCCATTGAAGTGTCAAAAGGACTGACTGAATAAGAACCAAAGTTCTCAGTGAATTCTGATGATGGCTTTCCAGATAGGTCCAATGAACATAAGAGCTATTCTGTGAGAAACTATGTAAGAATAATGACTGCACAAAACTCAGTGGAATCATTCTAATTATATTAAGCTATACGCTTCAAAAAGGAACCGTTTGATTATTAGAAAGTAAAACTCATTTTTCTCTAAGAAAATCATATATTAGAGCTTTGCATATGACTTTGCATAGACCTTTGTATATGGCCATATTGCCCAAGTTAAAGATACCCAGGTAGTAGATGGCAGGGTCCTGCTTCTGGGTGAAGACATTCCATGCTCTTCTACCACATGATTGGGAGCAGTTTCTTTTCACTGGCTTCTTACGTAGGATAAACTGTCTTTAAAATTTCCAGAGAGAGACAGTGTTTCTGTCTCTGATTTTATTTCTCTCTGTCTCTGCCTCCAATGACATCTAGAGGATATAATCCTCAGGCACCATCAAGCTGAGTGTGGGCAAAAGTTCCCTATATGGCCTGCCAAACAAAAACAGGGACTTGGGTTTTTGATCTGGTTCAGTTATACTTTTCAATTCTAGATGAAGGTAGCAGAGCCCCCAGAACTGAGAGCCTGAATCATGGAGAGTTTAGAAAGAAGAATTCCAGGCCAGATGTTGCTGCCATCCTAGCAGGAAAGTCTCAAAAAACCAGGGTGCCAGAACTTGAGCCCAGGGAGACTTTGGACTTGGAAGCTGATGAGATTATGCTATGTAGAAAATAGATTAATCTGTGAATTTAGCCACCCTTTTCCTTTCTCAGATACCAAGAGGGTAGAAGAGATTATCCATCCGATGTTGAGGGAATGTTTGTAGTCACTATGTCTTTGAAGTAAATGTTTATTTATAAAAGCTAATCTGTTGTGCATGATTCAGTGGATATGGGAGGGGTGAGGGGCTATGGATCACTAAAATAGAGGAAAAAAATCAATGAGGATTTGAGTCAATGGAAGAGACTACACAGTTTGAAGCTCTCTTAGTGGTGCCAGAGAACCTCAGGGGAGGAGTGAAATGTAACACACCTGGTTCTCACCCCACTGGGAGGTGAGTGGGAGGGGGCAGCAGAGTCACTGTTACATAAAGATTATGTAACATATTTTTGTTTGCTCAAATTGTTCCCTCTTTCATAACTTTGGATTTTTCTCATCTTACATCAAACATGCACAATATAATTAAAAGCTTACTTCCCCCTAAAGATACTTCCTTTAAAATACAGAAGCAAAAGAACATTGAACACAGAAAGAGCAATGTTGTTTTAAAAATGAAGTGGAGGGAATGACATTTTGAGTATTATAAATACCCAGATTAATTATTAAGGACATGCAAAGAAAGACACTATCTGGATCCAGAGAAAGAACTGATAAATAGAAGTCTGTATAGGAGAATTTTACATATATAAATATGTGTGTGTTGGTCCTTCGTTGCCAAAGAAGACCATGTCATCAGAGAAATAATGACATGACTTGCACTTGACTTTGTTCTGAGTGAGGGAGGGCTGTGCAGTTACCAGCCTCACTTCTCCTCCAGAGCCTTCTGAATCCAATGAGCAGATATTCATAAGGATGACTGGAGATGGCCCAGGATGAGGCAATTGTGGTTAAGTGACTTGCCCAAGGTCACACAGCTAGTGAATGTCAAGTGTCTGAGGTGAAATTTGAACTCAGGTTCTCCTGACTCCTGCACTGGTTCTCTATCCACTGCACCACATACCTGCCCAAAATATGTGTGTATATGTCTGTATAGTCTATTTACTATCTTTAATCTACTATCATTTTTGGCAAAGGACTGCAAGTTGTCTCAATAGACTCTATGGAGGTAAAGCCAAAACTGCCCCACCCTCTTTGTGGTTTGGCCCATCTCTACCTATATTGTTTTGAAGGACTTTGCCAGATAATTCCATCTGAATGTATATATGGAAACTGGGTAACGGATCAACCACACCGTATTTAGTATGGTAACCAGGAGACTTAGAAACATGAAATTATGTTTTATTATTTATTCTCCAACTAGGACAAATTAAGTGCCCTATCATTATTTAACTGTTTCTTTAGAGATAAGGACAATTCATATAAAGACAGGAGGTATTTTCATGACTCTTAGTCCCCTTCATTTCAACTTGTTCTTGAATATTTTCCTTGTCCTTTCAGAGGAAAAATATTTCTTTTTCCCTCTTCAAATCTCACTGTTAATCTATGAACATCACTTCGATGCTCCCAGACTTCTGTGGCTTCACTCAGGTGCTTACTCTTTGCAGTAATGAAGCTTACAGTCCATTTGTGGCTGTCCATGCAATTTTTGTCCATATTCTCTTATAAACGTTCCACATGGGAGTCTATTCAACATTTCAGGAAGAATAGTCTAGAATTCTTGCTATTTTCAGCATGTTCCAGGAGTATTAAACATTACTGTCACTGGCTTTGCTTATCAATTATCTTTCTTTTCCTCTTTCCCACTATGGGACTGGCCTAATTTTTTCCCAGGCAAAAATCTCTGCAATGATATCCTTTTCATCACTTCTCCCATGTAGTCATATTTCGTCATATTTCATATGTCATATTTCGTAGCCTGATGCAGATATGTACAGGGAATAAGTGTCAAGAAGGTCAAAGAGGTTGCACACCTGGGTCATTGGAAGGATGGTAGTGGTGCCCTGAACAGTGAAAGGGAAGTTTAGTACAGAGATGGGTTTGTTAGGCAATATGATGAGTCCTGTTTTGGACATGAATTGAAGTTACCTCCAAGACATCCAGTTTGAAATGTTGGTGATGACTTTACTGGAGTTCTGGGCAGAGACTAGGACTATGTATATTTAGATGTGGGAAACATCTGCATAATGATGATACTTAAATCTATCCTTGAACCTATGATCGGATCACCATTTATCTCCTAAGAGGACCCTGGTATGTTTTTATGGAGAAGTAAAGTCCAAACCAGGAAAATTACTGGGATTGAAGACCGTAATGGAAAAGTTCAAAGGCTTAGGCAGGTAAGAGTCCATAGATGAAGGTACTCAATGTTTTTAAAGGAATACAGGTACCCCTGGAAACCCACTTCATTTCAAAATTCTTTCTGGGGTCATTTCTCTTGGAGAAAGGAGCCACACAGTGGGATTCTGAGAACAACTTTGAAAGTTCTTTAACTCAGAATTTCAAGGAAGGCTGGGGAGTTGGGGAAAGTATCACCCTTTGAGACTTTTTACTTTGACATTTTTTCATGTCTGAAACTCCCTGGAAAACCAAAGGGCCATGAATGTGTGAGAAACCAGTGCTCCCATTTTTAACCCAAACACTTTTTATATCAAAATGTAATTTATAACCTTTTATTTGTCTTCCACTGGGGCTGATTTTCACTAACCCTACACAGTACCACCCAAACAAAACACAGAATACCATCATTAAAAAATGTTGAGGATCTTTGACTCAAGGCACTCATAACAGGAGTTTAGAGTCATGAAAAAAAAGATGGTTTATTAATTTACTGAGAGTTATTAAAAGGTTATAGGAAAGTTGTTCTCTTCATCCAACCTCTCAAAGTACTACAATAAAAAGCAATTTCAATGTCTACATTAAGATATTCCACCCTATTTTCCTTTTGTTCAAGTCTCCTATTAATGAGCAGTAGAAAGGCTGTCTTTTCCAGATTTCTTGGTATTATATCAGGCAGTGAGTCTGCAGCATTCAGTCCAATGTACATTTGATTTTCCCTTACTCTGTACCTCTGAGATCAACTGCACATGGATGAGAGCATTTGCCATTTTTCATGAAAAATGGATTGTATTTTCAGAAAAGCCTGACAGATTTCATACCTACATGACATAGAAACACACACACACACTTATTCTTTGTCTCTTTTATGACCTTCCCAGAATTAAGGAGAAAATTCCCAAATGCCAGAGATATAATTTTGTCCTAATCAGATGATTATGGGAAGCAAAGGAGTGAACTAGTAGTTAATCAAATCATTGGAACAGTCATTTCCTTGGCTTCTTTCTTTTGTCTTTTACTATTATGCTAATATTTGATAAGAAAAGAATTATTTGATGTTGAATAATGTTGCAGTCATAGGTCTTATTGATAAATTTAAATGTCTATAATCATGAATAGAGAAAATATTATTTTAATTATTTTGTTTTTTAAACTTCCTACATTATTTATTTTTCTCTTAAACATAAGTATATTTATTTTATTTTAGCCCCCAAAAGGAAAACTTTAGAGAAAACAAAAACAATGGGTATTATTATTTGATTAAAAAAGTGGTGTTGGGGAGGTGGAGCCAAGATGGCAGAGTAGAAGCAAGGACCTGCTAGAGCTCTAACCCCAAATCCCTCAAAAAAACCTGTGAAAATGACTATAAACAAATTCTAGAAGAGCAGAAGCCAAAAAATGACAGACTGAAGCAAATTGCAACTCAAGACAATCTGGAAGATCGACAGGAAGGGTCTATCACACTGGGGATGGGGAGGGGAGAAGGGAAGAAATGTGGAACTCAAAGCATTAAAAATGAATGTTAAAAATTGTTTTTAACATGCAACTAGGAAATAAGATATATAGGCAAAGTGGTATAGAAATCTATCTTGCGCTACAGGAGAATAGAAGGGAAGGGAAAATGTGGGTGGTGATAGGAGGGAAGTCAGATTTGAGGAAAGAGTACATGCTTCCCTGGGGTTGGGGGGAAGAGGGAGAAGGGGAGAAAATTTGAAATTCAAAATTTTGTGGAAGTTAATGTTGAAAACTGAAAATAATGTTTTAAACAGTAGTGTTAAATTTACTGTGAAAAAAATACTTAATAATGACTACTATGCATAATATCCAGATAATAAATGCTATGCCTTATAAGGCATGGAAAACTATAGTACATAGCACGTTCCAAGGTTAAAAGAAATGGGCATCAGGAAACAGACTTACTATTGATTTCGGATGAAATATCTTAGACAAGAATTCTAGTTTCTCGGTCTCTCTTTAATGCAAATTAATTGCATCTGCTTTGCATCTTTTATTCTGTAAAATTTCATTTTGTAACAATATTAATATAAGCAATAATGATAAGCAAATGCATCCCAAATAGTTATGACCTCCTTTTGAGTCGTATTTTCTACCCATTACAACCTATCAATTGTAATGACTTACCATCCTGGTTAAACACTTAAAAACATTTTGTTTTGTCAGACCATTCTAGAGTTACTAGAAAAGTTGGATAGCTTTTAAATTAATTCCATTAAAAATATAGTTATATAACATTAATTATAAAAGGAGGCATAAGATTACCCTGTAATAAGCCCAGAGGAACTGCTTTTTTGTTTCTAGGAATTGGGGCATAGAGGGGGATTTACATAAAGCCTTACTATGCCTCAAAGACTGGAGGAACTCATTATCAAAAGAAGCCTTTGAGGAAGCATACAGCTCTACCAAATCAAATGTATATTTGTTTGTTTTTTTTTAAATCAATCAAGAATAAGCACAAATGCAGTCTTATATTCGCTATACCTCTCAGTCAGTTGTGAGACTGTAAATATATAATGCTAAAGGAAGTTATTTCTAGAAATGAGGAAGTAGGCAAATGAATCAGGAACTTTCACTTTGGGATCAATAGGGTTTGTTCAACATTAGGGAACAGGAGATATAATAAATGATATTACTAACTGAAAAAACAACAATATATGATTATATAAATAGATGAAGAATGTCATTGATCTAAATCTATAAACACCATCGTGTATAAAGGACAAACCCTATAACTTCCCTATAAAGATCAGGCATGAAGCAAATCACTATTATTATTTATTTTTAAATTGATAACAATATTAGTAAGATTTTAGAATTTTAGGGAACTAGCACTGGACAAGTGGAGGCAACATTGTTTCTATCTGTGGTTATGATGGTTTAGGTAGAGAACTCTAGTGAATAAGAAAACATTGACCCAACTGTGCAATACACATACCACATTCATGGTAAATTGACAAAAATTCATAAGAAAATCTTTATATTAGTAAGAAAAAAGAAAAAGAGGAAGTATTGCTTAAAATAACAGGAAAAATTTATTAGCTACCTTGGAAGCAACCTACATATAGCACTTTTTTAAACAAACCTAACAATACTCTTCATAATGGAAGACCTACATTAATGGAGATGCATGCCATTTTCTTGGGTAAGCTATGTCAATATAATACTAATTAAAATACTACCCAAATAAATCTACTGATGACAGAAGCATGTCTAAAATATAGAAACAGAAAATTATAGCAACAGCTACCATTTATATAGTGCTATAATGTCTACAAAGTACTTTACAAATATTATCTCATATGATCCTGACCGCAAGGCTGGGGAGTAAGTGCTATTATCATCTTAATTTTCCAGCTGAAGAAACTGAGACAGCAGAGGTGAATTGTCTTGCCTAGGGTCACATAACTAAGAAGTTTTTGAGGTCACATTTAAACTCTGCTCCATCTGACTACATGTCCATTGTTCTAGCTACTGCACAATCTAGCTGCTTCTAAAAATAAAAATTCACATGAAGGAATAAAATGTCAAGAACAACTAGAGAAAGTGAGAACAGTTCAAAATGAAGGGATGTGACATCAAATTTCAAATTTATCATAAAGTAGTAATTACCAAAATGTCATCCTGATTCCTGATTTCCAAAAGAACAGTTGATCAGTGGATTAGATTAGCTAAGAACTTAGGAAAATGTGCACTGCAGTAAATAAATTTAAAAACACAAAGTGTTACTGTTGAGAAAAAATGCTATAAACATATGCCAGACCTAGAGCTTTTAGGAAAAGAGGATAGAGATTTAAAGTAGCCCCATTAAAAAGTTAAAGGCACATGGAAGTTAATGATTTTTACATTTGTGGATAGGAATGAATTTATACTCTATCAATTATTACCTTAGAAAATATTATAAAAGGCAGGCTAGATTTCTTTGACTACATACAAATAAAAAGCTTTTTCAGGATCCCTCAGGGAAACAATCTTTGTGGAGAAGCAACTGACCATGTCCACCAACTGCTTATAGGGCAAGCTAGCGAGCCTAGCTAATACACCAACATACCCCATGAGGGTGAGACATGCAGCAGATATGTGCTACCACCTTGACTAGCCCATATGCTCAGACTGTGATGATGACAGCTAATGACAAAGAGGCCTGGGGAAAGTAGTCTCTTCCCCAACCTGCCTCTCCCCAGACCACCAAGCCAACTTCCAGAACTATCATTGATGCAATCTTTTTAGTAAGCAACTTTTTTGGAGAAGTTATGCATCATTCACACCACCACACCATCCTGATCAACTACCACCAGAGGTGGGTGTTATAGCCCCTGCCTCCTTAGTAGCCACAGTTAACTGAAAACTTGGAAAAAAAGATGCTCAGTAGTAGTGTTATGTGGTTCAACATCAAAAATTGATAATTTTCTACTGGAATGACATTTTAAAAGTTGCATTATCATATGTTTTACCACTTTGACCTGGGGACCATGAGACAATAACGGCTAACATTTATGTAGTGTTATGCTACTATGTGACAGGTACTGTGCTAAGCACTTTACAATAATTATCTCCATGGATCTTCAGACAACTTTGAGATATAGATGCTATTATTATTTCCATTTTATCAAAGAGGAATCTAAAGCAAATAGAAGTTAATTGACTTGTCCATGGTCCCGTAGATAGTATCAGAGGTTAGATTTAAACGAAGATTTTCTTGACACTAGACTTAAAACTCTAGCGATTACACTACCTAGTTACTCTTCCATCTGACTTGCAACTGAAACCTCCTATATATATGTGAGTTCCTCTACTAGAACTGTATTCTGAAGATATTCAACAAAGGGGGAAGGATGTATTTGTACAAAAATATTTCTATCAGCTCTTTGTGTGCTTTCAAAAAAATTGGAACTTAAGCAGATGCCCATCAATCATGGAATGATTGAACAAATTGTGGTATATAAAGGTAATGAAATACTGTTGATTTATAAGAAATGAGGAACGGAATAGTTTCAGAAAAATCTGGAAAAATGTATATGAACTGATGCAAAGTGAAGTGAGCAGAATTATGAGAACATCATTCAGAATTATAGCAATCTTATATGATGATCAACTATGCTATTCATAACAATAAAATGATCCAAGACAATTCCAGAAGAATCAAGATGAAAAATGCTGTCCACCTCCAGAGAAAGATCTGATGAAGTCTGAGTGCAGAGCATGCTATTTTTCTTTTTTTTCATGGTTTTTTGGTCTGTGTCTTCTTTCACAATATGACTAATATGGAAATATGTTTTGCATGATTGTACATGTATAACCTATATCAAAGTACTTAGTGTCTCAGAAACGGGAGAGGGAAGGGAATGAGGGAGGGAGAGAATTTGAAATGAATGTTAAAACAAAAAAGAATGTGAGTTCCTTGAGCACAAGAAATGGCTCTGCTTTTCTATTTCTATCTCCAGGGCTTAAAATTTGCTTTTTCATTGATTCATTCATTAATTCATGTGGAAAATTTACACTAAATATCCATTAAAAGTCTGATATCTAAAATTGACACAAATCTATATATATAAGGTTAAGAACTGCTTTCCAAATGATCATAGAATTTGAATAGTTTCCCAAAAAAGAAATGTAAACCACAACCATCTATTAAAAGGGCTTATATTTTCTAGAAAATCAGAGAAATGTAAAGTTAAAACAGCTATGAAATCTAATTTAACATTCATCAAATTGTTAAAAAATGGTAAAAGATGGACAAATTAATCTCTTACATGGACACAAGCAATGTTAGTGGATCTGTGAACTGGTCAAACCATACTAAAAACAATTTGGAATTATATATCAAATATTACAAAATTATTCCTACCATTTGACCAAGTGATCCTAATATTGAGTTTATGTCTTAAGGTGGTTATTGATGATAAGAAAAAAGCCTTAGTGGAAATATTCATAGAATCATTTGTATCTGCAAAAAGATAGAAACAATCCATGTGCCCAGGGAATGAATAAGTAGTGACATGTCAGTATAACAGAATATTAAAGAATTATAAGGAAGAAGAAATATCAAGAATTCAAAAAGACACATGAAGATTTCCATGAAGTAATAAAAGAGTGTCAGAACTAAAAAAAAAAAGTCACCATACCTAACTATTCACCAGCAAAGTTTAAACAGAAACAAATAGGGATCACAAACATTGGACAATATAAGTACCAGCCAATAAAGCATGCACAACCCTTTGGTAAGCTTCTGAGCTCAATTGTCATGAATACCTAAGGTCAAATCCCAACTCTGACACTGGCTGTATCACTGTGGGGCAAGAAATTTACCTACTATAACTCAGGGATCTCCCTAGATGTTATCCAAGGAATCAAGGTCCACACTAACGGAAAGAAGCTACATATCATTATTCCTCACAGTGAATCACAAATCCTTCATGCATTTATTTATTAACATATCTGAAATCACTGAATGGAGAGGAATGGAGCATATGTTTTGCAGACACAGAAAGGGTCTGTCATATTTGGAATATAATGCCCAAATGCCAGAGGTGGATGTCATTGACACCCTTTGGAGAATAATTTGAAAGGACTTTCTCTTTCCTTCCATCGTGCTTTTCTTTGAACATGTAAAATGTTTTAGATGAACTCAAAGTACATAGCCCTACTGGGCATGATTAACTAAAATACAGCTTAAAGCAGAAGGAACAATTTGCCAAAACAACTGCTTAAAAACTATTCTCTGAACTAAATGGAGAATGATCCCCTAGCTCTCTTGCTGACAGGATGACAAATTCACTGCAACAGAATGCCATTTTTAAGCCAGCAATGTTTTCTCTCCCCCTCTTAGAGCCCCAGAATTGCACATGTAGTCCTGCTATTAATTTGCAAAAAAGACAGAATTCCTGTATTCTTTTACACCTTCGTTGAGTGGTGAACCCACCTGCTCTACACTGATTGATCCCAAGGTCTAGGAAAAAATGCTTCACCAGAGAAAAGTCTATAAGTTGAGCTTCTTCTTTCAATTTCCTCAGAAAAGAAAGATAATTTTAAACATTAGATTTCTATCTTGAGCCATGGTAATAGACTGCAATTCATATTCCTTGAGTTCAGAGGGCTAGCGACCCTCACTCTCCTGTGACTGAGTGTTATAGCTCCTTAGGGGAAATGGAATAGAAATTGTCACTACTGTTAAAATTTGTTCCCCTGGATACAGTGAACAATTTCAAGTGGTGAGAATTGATAAGGAATCATCTGTGTCCTTACAATGGAGAGGTGGCAACTTTAGATATAAAATGAAGTCACATTGCCAAACAGAGTTGCTTAATCAGTTGGCATTGCTTAAATGTTTTATTTCTTTCTTTCTTTCTTTCTTTTTTTTTTTTTACAAAGAAGTCTTCAACGTTATGGTAGGGAGGAATAAAGGGAAAATAGTAGTGTCAAAACAAAACTACAGAACTAGTGGGGGGAAAAGTTCTGACAAAAGCTGTTTGTTGGTCATTCCTGAATCCATATTTACTGACATCATAACAAATTGCAACATAACAAAACTATCAGAAGGAAAGGTATAGGAAACAAATATCATTTGTGCCTATATTTGCATGTGTGCACTATTTGTCATGGGTTGATTTTAAATACATCCTATTACTTGCAGTAGGACCAAATTTCTAGATAGATTGATAGTCAAATGTGTCTTCAACCTAATGCTGCAAAGGTCATTCTCTAAGTTCTCTGATTTACTGTGTTCATCCTTCGTTGCTGAAGAACACCATGCCATCAGAGAAATTATAATAATATAACTTGCACTTGATTTTGTTTTGAGTGAGGGCTGGGCAGGTCACCAGCCACACTTTTCCTCCAGAGCCATCTGAGTCCAGTGACCAAATATTCATCAGGATGACTGAAGATGACCCAGAATGAGGCAACTGGGGTTAAGTGACTTGCCCAAGGTCACATAGCTAGTGAGTGTCAAGTGTCCGAGGTAAGATTTGAACTCAGGTCCTCCTGACTCCTGCATTGGTGTTCTATCCACTGCACCACTTAGCTGCGCGCTCTCTGATTTGAGGATCACCTGAAAGACTCCCTGGACCAAGATTAAATTTCCTACCTGTTCACTTAAACTTCTTTTTAACTCAAGAAAAAGCCTTTCATTTCAAGATGAGATAAAAGTGGTAGATACAAATAGCCTGGAAGAGGTAACAGTGACAAATTCACATTGAAGATATGCATGACAGATAGCATCAAGACTGGTGAAGAAGGCACCTCAGAACAGGGAAAGGATGCAGGCAAGGGAAGCCTGCGGCAGTCAAATATGAATTTTACCTACAATTTTGCCTCTGGCTCTCTCTGTACCTGACTATACTCTATTTAAAGAAAGGTTAGTTCTTTTCAGGCTTCAGGAAGATACCATATCTTGATCAAAGATGTAGTCACATAAAAAATGCTTACTGTTATGACATGTATAAGGACTAAATGAACTGCTAATAACTAATCTCAACCAATTCACAAAAGAAGACTTGGGAAAGCCCCAATTCAGACAAAAGCCCCTACTCCCAATGTTTTTCTGTTCAGTGTCCCTGGCAGGGCACACAGACCTGAAGTAGGAGAAGCGAACTTGTAGGTAAGTTCCAGCCAGAACAGTCAGCAGACATTCCACCTTCATGTCTCTGTACTTGAAAACTTCAGTTCTGATTTCTATAGTCAAGGACATCCCCTTGTCCTGTCAGCTTTACTCAGCTTTTAGGGTGTTACTAGAAGCACAAAACTGTGATGCTAACATGGGACATAATCATGGTGATGTATGTAATATGTAAAACCATATTAACATACAGTGTCAGGCTTCGAAACTTAAAAAGCTCATGACCACTAAGAGCTATGATGAAAACAGATGATCTTACTTAGAAAAAAGAAATGGTTAAACATGAAATTAAAAATGGGAACAGCACCATATTTAATGTATTAATTCATTTTTTCACCTTACCGTGGCTACTAGATTTTGTATGTTTTTAACATAAAACATGTGAAATCTGTTTCTTGGTGCACATATATTTATTCCTTACAGATGTTCACATAACAGTAATAGCAGATATGGGTGATAACACATTCAGGGACTAGAATTCTGTTCATCTTTCTATTAGTCAGTATAATAATTTAGTTTAAAAAGATTCTCCACCTTTATTATATAAATAATAAAGTCACTGAGTTCCACAACAAGTTTTCTTTCATACTACTTACATCAAACTTGTGAAGGCTCAGTTCTAGCCATGGTTCTAGTGTGGACTTACAATACAAGAACTTAAGCTTGTGATTAATTACCTTTGTCAATGAAAGCTATCCTGATTCACGTATAATGGGTGTGCCTGGACACATAATCCATACTCTCTTTAGAACTTTATTCTTCAGAAATTTGTACATGAGTTTGGGAGGGAGACTTGGAATATCACTAGAGAAAAATTCACAAAGAATGAAATTCAGAATTAGAAAAGCATGAGCACTATCCAAGAGGAGACAAAAAGAAAATGGTAACTGTTGACTACTGATTACCCAATGATCATTCTAAAAGTGACATGCCAGGGTTTAATTGATTGTGAGTTTTTTTATAAGGAGAAAACAACTTTCTCAAATGTCAAGGAATTTCTCTGGCTATTTGTACATGGAAGTCTAGTATTCTCTAGCTGATGATTCCTATATTGAAAAATCTAGTATTCTCTAGACCTATGATAGATTTTTTTGGGAGTTACTGTTGTGTCTTTCTCTTGCTGAATTGGAGAGACAAAGTAGTTAACTGGGAACCAATGTAGCATTGCCAGGATATACATATGGGTTTGGTAGTTATTTGAGAACTGATACTTAGTGTTTTTAATGACTTGTTCAATTCTCTATTACTGCTTTGTTATTTTCTTTCACTAGTTGTCTTACCTTGAATTTGTGGACATCTGGTCTGTTATCGTAAAAGATTCTTGGGGAGGGACTCAAAAGTAATAGATGTTAAACAGGTGAATACCCTAGCAGCACCACTGACCTGGACTTAAATAAAAAGTGAGGACACTCCATGGGGACCCATGTGCTATATATAATTTAGCACACACATGAGTTAGCATGTGGAGTTTTATCAGTGTAGGCTTTAGATACAAACATAGAAAGATAAATGGACATACATGTAAGACTGGATGATGATAAAGATTCCTTGCATTTTAGTCCTAGGATTGTTCATGTATAAAGATGTCAGGGTTGCATTAGTTGCATCTAATCTGGATGTTAAGATACTTTTATGTGGATAACCATATAGTAAATGAAGAAATAGGCTTCCATTATAAGCAAAGAACAGTTTTCAGCTGAAATTATCTGTGAGATCATCAAGTTGAATTATTGTGGAAGCTCTAGAAAGATGAATGTAAGAAAACTTAAACCAGTAAGTGAGAAGAATAAGAAAAGAAATAATGTTTTGAGATCTTAGTGTGAAGTGGTACCTAAAGAAACACAGGAAAGAATTAGGAAGAGAGAAGAAAGAGAATTTTTTCTAAGGTATTCTATCAGAGGCTTCATGCTGATTTGATTTTTTGTCTGTTTCACACATACATTTGCAAGCACACATGCATATGTGCACACCTGCGTGTGTTTGTGTGTGTGTTTTCCTGGAAATAATAGTGATCCATTTACCAGACACAGTTGTAAAAGATCAATTTAACAGCAAAGGATCTGCTGGAATGCAGAAAAAAGATAATTGAGAGTATATATGTGAATTCAAAATCATATATAAATGATCATATAAATGCCTCTCCACTTCTTTCAAAAACTTTCCATTTTCCATTTTAATTAGATATGCTTGTGGTTTTGTTGATGCGGGCAGTCTTCACCAGTTCAGATCATCATCCATCCATGCTATGTAATACTCTTGTTCACTGGAGGGGAGGAAAAGGTGAGTAAGGGACGGAAGGTAGGTACACACTTATGATTTCATTAGTACAGAGAAGACTCAGTGAGGAAACTCCATCTATTAATGTAGATCAATCATTTTCTGCAACTTCTTGTCTTCAAGTTTCCTGAGGTGGTGAGACTTTAAGATGACTTACTCTTTTTGCTCAGGAAGTTTGTGCCAGAGGTAGATCTTGACATCCAGTCTTCCTTTGCTCTTAGACTGTCCCTCCATCTACTATGTCACATTGCCTTCCATGTCCATGTCCTCCCATTACTTCTCTATGGGGACTTGACCAAATTTCTCTAGATTCCTTGACATTTTCTGGAAAATACACGTGGAAACACACAGCCCATTTGTTGGTTATCTCTTGCACTGATTATATGGTTGTTTCCATTTATACATTTTCCTGATGATATCCTTTCCATACACCTAATGATATCAAGCTCAAATAGAAACAGATCTCTGATGGCCACATATTGATTTAGAAAACCACAAATTAACACTATCTATGTTGTGTAATATTTTAATTTATTTTTATAAACATCTCTCAAGTACATTTTAATCCATGTCTGAGGTTTTGTGAGCAGTTTATGGCCTATGAGCCAGAGTTTGATACCTCCACTTTATACTATTTCTCCCTCACAGTTTCACATTGCTGATCCATCAGAGAATATTCAGGCTAGTACTACTTTTGTAATATATCTAAATGTGTAAATGTGTTTTAAGCCAAAAAAGTATTTTTTCCCCAAGCTAAGTTCCTTCAATAAATGGCAAGCTTAAGTGGAAGTCAAATTTCATTCAGATATTTGGTTGTACTAAATCCCTTTGTGCTTTCCTTTTATTTCTAGTGTTTATATGACATTTAAAGCACCTTTGCTTTGTTGATAGATATTGAACATCAGTAATTGCTCTACCTAAGCTAATTAGGCAACTACAGTGTGTTTACCATGCCTATCAATTTTCTGTCTAACAGAATCTCTCAAAACCAGTTCACAGGAAAAAGCAATGTGAAATGCTTGGTTAATTGCTCATCCCATGGACTCTAAAGCTCACCAATGGCATCACTTAATATATTCAAGTTAGCACTATTCATCCCACTGCAAGGTACCATTGTTCAGAAGTGAGTCTCCAAAAACAATCTTTCATTACCCAGAATGGGATGTTAGGTAAGGTGAGGGCTCTCCCCCAAACCCAAGCAGAAAAAAAAAAATTCAGGAATTATGCACATAAGAATTTCAGTTACACCTGTCTATGACAGTGAGGATGGAAATCCTTTTTTTCAAGGGTATTATCCAAAAGCCTATTAGAACAGGTAGGGCAACTATGTGGGGCAATGGAGAGAGCACCAGTGCAGGAGTCAAGAGGGCCTGAGTTCAAATCTCACCTCAGACACTTGACACTCACTAGCTCTGTGACCTTGGACAAGTGACTTAATCTCAATTGCCTGAACTGGGTCCTCTCCAGTCATCCTGATGAATATCAGGTCATTGGAATCAGATGGCTCTGGAGGAGAAGTGAGGCTGGTGACCTGCACAGCCCTCCCTCACTCAAAACAAAGTCAAGTGCAAGACATGTCATTATTTCTCTGATGCCATTATCTTTTTTGGCAAGGAAGGACTAACACATACATTAGAACAGGTATTACCATAAGAAGTAAGACCAAAAGACTATTAGAACAGGTATTACCATGAAAAATAAGACTGTCTATACCATTAACTGTTTACTTTCTAACTGTGAAATCATTGGTCAAAGACTGAGTTGCTATATTCCTTGACAAACTAAATCATGTTAAGTATTGTCTTTCTCGCTAGAAATGAATCCAGGAAACATTGGAAAGGTTTGATTAAAGGCAAGGATGGTGCATAGAAAGGTATAACGGCAGGGATCTCAGAATACACAGAAAGACCTTTTGTACAGGTCCTTAGATCTGCTTTTCTAAAAGGAAAGCAACTTTTGAGAGGTCATCCATCACTTTAATCAAACATATATGGCAACAGAAAAAATACAAGGACAGAAATAAAGACCAACAGACAGGGCTTCCAACTGTCTGTCCAACTGCAATGTATACATCACAGATCAACAGACAGATTCAGCTGTCATATGGCAACAGAAAAAATACAAGGACAGAAATAAAGACCAACAGACAGGGCTTCCAACTGTCTGTCCAACTGCAATGTATACATCACAGATCAACAGACAGATTCAGCTGTCTGACTATTACATACATACATAGTTACCAAGGAGAGAAGCACCAACACCTAGGTTTTCAAAGGGATGGTGCTGGGGTTGGGAGGAACTATAGTGCCTACCCAGAGTCTCATCTGGCCAAACAAACACTTCCAATGAGTAAGCCCCAAAGTAAAACTTCCCTTCAGAGTACTTATACACTTTTCAGAGCTGGAGTTCACAACCCCCTGACCCAGTACCTCAACAGAAATTAAGAAAAAATATTGAGGCCCATTGAAGGGCAGGGAAATTCTTTAACTCTTCCCCCCACCATTAACCTTGCATTAGCATTACTAAAGGAAAATAATGAAAATAGAAAAGGTTCTTCCACTGTTTGTCCAAAAAAAAGGAAGAAAAGTCAATTGATGAATATTTTGTCATCTCATGTCACCTACTCATGACCGCATAAAGAAAAATCAAGCCATAATAGTAACTATAACATGAGTTCCAACAATTATTGCACAAAATAAAAAGGTCAGGAAATTCTGTGAAGAATTTGACAAAATATTTGAAAAGTTTTAAAAGTAATCTCTGTATTTGTATACATCAAGTAACTCTAAACTTGACATATCATTGAAAGACAAAACTTATCAAATGCTTCTTTGGTAATAAGAAATAAATAAAACATGATATTATATAATATAAAGCAATTATAAGATTAATTCTCTTTCAACATTATAATTTATTGGTCAATTCCATTACAGTGTCAGTTGTAATGAATAAAGTACTATAGTTACCAAAATCACATAAACTTTGTTTTTGTTGTGGATGACAAAAAGAGATTACAAATTCCTGCTGAGACTACTGTTCTCTGCTAATAGACTTCAGTTTGGTAACCTGGTAAAACCATTCTTGTGCCAGAAGACCCTTTTTAGCATCTTCACAATTCCTGTAAGTTCATGAAGGTTAGTGATCTTTTCCTTTCTGTTTCATCTTCTAGTACTTGGAATGTATTAGGTGCTGAATAAATGCTGATTAAGTTGCTGAATTGAATTCAACTCCTTCCTGTGTTCCCTACCCATTGACTTCCTTTGTCAAAGCTCATGGTTTTCAAGTAGACTTTGACCCTGGTAGTAGTCAGCTGACAGGTACAGCAGGTGGTAGCTACTGCACCAAGCCAGAGCCTGGGCTAGGGTTCTGAAACTTATTTTATATATGTGACACATAATTTACAATAATAGCTTGACTCTGATTTCAAACTTTCTCTTTGTTGGCCCTATTGTCTGGCAAGAGAAAAGGACACTGTCATTCCATGAGCTGGACAGAATTGTATTTAATTGCAAAGCAGCTATTTCTCTTATTGTATTTCTTTATCACCTCACTTAGAAGACGAAACAAAGATAGAGCATAGCATTAAAGGAAGCATGGTTAAAAATTATTACCTCTAGCAGACCACATCAAGTAAATTATGGGAAAATAATAGAAAACATATAAAACTTAATTAGTCTTTCTTATTCACTGGAGTGTATGGTGTATCCTTCTTGCAAAAAATTTTAGAAACCCATACAGAGTATTCAACCATCATTTGCTAAACAAGCTTCCTAGCTCTAGTTATAATGAGGAGAAATAGCCATGCCACATATGTACCCCAGAGAGAGACTAAAATATTCCACTAATGTCATTATCATATCTGAAGAAACCCAATTTCATTTTTATTGCCACTTTCAGCATGCCACAAAGGCTACAAAAATAAAAGTGTAATTAAATGATGGCAAAATCCTTTCAGTTATTTACAGAGACCAAAATAAGACATCTCTATAGAAGATTTGAGCATGAGAGAAGATAAGAAAAACAGAAAAATCCCAATTTCTTTTTTGTCTCTATGGTAGCAGGGAAAGTGGGGGTAGCGGAGTGGGGACTGGAGAGTGGATGATTGTCAGAAGTCAGAAAGCTAGTTTGCAACAATTCTACTTAAATGCTCAAGTTATTTTGTTCTCACTTTTCCTTGCAATGAAACAGTATTTCCACATAGGAAATACTAAGACAGTTCTTTTATATTAATCCAGTATAAGATTTTTTCTTATAATTCTTTCAAAAATTCATGTAGCCTCTCGATGCTCTAATCCATTTCCTTTGGTGGTTCTGTGAAATGCTTCCATGAAAGATGAAGGATCTACAATCTTTTATAGAAAACTACTTCTGTTCATTCCTTTAGATCTGTCTATTTTTTTTCTTATTAAGTAGTGATGAGATAGATCTAAAATATACAAAATAGAGTATTAAAATACAAGGATTCTGGGCTATGCCACCTTGTGTGCAGCTAAATACAGCAGAAGGGAATAAGATAGTAAAAAATATTCTTTCCTGATTTCACAAATTTTTGAAAAACCTTCATATTTTATCAGTATTGGCTCTTTTTGGCAATATTTTCCTCCATTCGTCTCAGCAAATAATAATAACAATAAAGAACTAGGGACAAGTGAAACTTATTAAAATAGCATGGAAAACTTACATTTATGCATTTAATTTTTTTCCATGGTACAAATTTTAGCTTCATTAGTTTCTTTTAATTAAACATTTTCTTATTTTAATCCTTATCTAGACCATAACTATATCTATCTTGCCTTCTCTTGGGAGTACCCTGAAGAGTGTGAAAGCAGCATATTACTTGTATTCCCCCATTTCTGTAAGTCTCTGTTTCCCTGTTGGTAATGTGAGAGGAGGCGTAGCAACAAAAACAAAAAAACAAAACAAAACAAAAAAACATACTTCTAAGGCTATTTCTAGTTCTTAATCCCATACTAAATGTTATTAGCAATGCTGACCACTGTCTCCCAAGCTAATTTGTAGACTAACGAAATTAAAGTCAACATAATGAATTAGAATTAAGGTTTAAGGTTAAAAAAAATCAAAATTTAAATAACCATATTGTTACAGGTAACAACAGATCCTTTTCTCAGAAAAGTTCAAAGAAAAAGGTAAAGAAATATTTTGGATTAAGATATTATGTACTGACCCTTGGAATAGCTTGGATGTATTTATTGTGTCTTATTCTAAATTTCAAGAATCTGATATTCTTTAGCTTCTCAAGAGGAGAAAAGAAATAAAGTCATCATTTATTGAGTTTATCCTTTTCATACTTTTAAATTCATTTAACTATGCCATAAATATTCTTTTGCTAATAAAATGTCTTGTCTTATTCCAGATTACTTATCACTGTGAAGACCATTTGATTTAAGTGAAAAGAATCAAGAAAAACCTACGAAAACCTAGAAACAGAAAAGATAAAGAGAAAATTTAGACCATATATAATACTAAAGAAGGGACCTTGTATGTGATCTCAGGTATAGACTTCTGGTTTCACTGGATTTTTAACTTTGTGATTCTTATAGAGAAAGAACCTGCTTCTCCCAGTTCCCAAACTATTTCCAAAAACCAAAATTTAGCTGTTATTGAGACCACTGGATTTCCAATTTTATATACTCAGTTCTTTAGTCTCAAAAAGGAAAGATTCTGGCATGTTATAATTATTTTGTAAATCTTTTTTTTTTTTTTTTTTTGTAGTTTGCAGTGACTTCTCTGTGTACATGTGGTTTTCCCAGTAGAATTCAGGTTCTGTGAACTCAGGCATCTTGCACAATTCCTGAAACAAAGCAGTCATTTAATACATGCTGGATGAATTGAGAATATTATAGACAAGCCTTTTCTTGAAAGACTTCATATTAAAAGTAAATGACAAAGAAAATCAAAGCAAAATAATTCTGATTTTTTCTAAATGTGAAAATTTTATCATTCTTCTTGAAAACAAGTGCATTTTGGCAATAAATTCATTTAAAATCCATTTCTTTTACAAAATTTTATTACCCACTGTTTTGCTCAATTGATTCTACCTCCTCATCCATTTGAGAAACAAAAGCTCACTTCTGAAATTGAACAATTTAACAGTAATATTAATAATTTCCCTTCGATGTTATTCCTTGATAAACGAACACCTCAACAACAATTCCAGCAATAACTGAAAGAGTTGTTGATAGTTTACTTCATAAATTTCTCAATCATATTTTGATTTTATATTTTCCTGGAGACAATCTGATGAATAGGCACTTTCCCCATTAGTGCAGAACTTCTTTTAGATGGAAACCAGAGGGAAATATTCATGAGACTCTGTTTAAAATAAAACTAGATCCATGAATTAAAGACAGTTTTTTTTATTTAAAGAATAATAATGAAAATAAGGCAAAAAAATCTATTAGTTATCAGGATTACTTCAAGTTCTCTCTTGGAGTTGCCTACTCTGACAAAACTCTTATTAAGGACCAGGATGAAAAACTAAAGACAAATTTTCTACAAGACAGTTAAGAAGAATAAAAAAAATACTTCAAACAGAACTCTCTGATATGTAGGTTTGTTTTAATCATTAAAAGTCTTTTGCAAACTAACCTTTGAAAAGTTGCAATCATCTCAAACAGGCAATTTATATCTACTTCCAGAAGAAAAAAAGATGTGTTCTTGATAAAAATCCAATTTCATCCCACATCTCAAATTAGTCTCTGAATTTGTTCCGTAACGTTGACTTCCAAGGTCTCCGAATCAGAAGTTTTGTAGAGGTGATGAAGGAAAAATGCCATTACTAAAGTGCTCACCTACTCTGCTTTGTAATTCCTGTTTGTCATAACAGGAAATTAAAAATTTGGACCTTATGAGTTTTTTCCATCATGAAAACTCTAGATGGCAATGTCTTCTGACAGGAGAGCATGAGTAGCAGGTTAAAGAGCTTCCCATTCCTGCCAAAGGGAGACAAATTTTTTTTATAAAAATCTGCTCTCTCCCCCAGAACCTATCTCAATGTACCACACAGACAATAGGTAACTAGAAAGGAGCCATTCAACAAGGACAAGAGCTACTTCTTCAAGCCTAGAATAAAAGACAAGAGATGTGGCAGAGTTTTCAGGCATAGTGTAAAGATGATGAGAGATCAACAGATACTTTCAATGTTCTTAGTAAATTAGGAGTTGAAATCCCCTGCTGATGGAGAAGGGGCCTTGGGAGCTTGAGAGAGAAAAAGTTTGGAATGAATGCTATTGGAATGATGGTAGAGAGTCAGTCATGAAAGCCTAGAAGAACTGCTGTGCAACAGTGAGAACTCAGTTGTATTAATCAACAAAGCTGTAATGGTCCCCATTGGTACTAGTTGCATGACTCCCCACAAGTGATATTCAGCAGCTTAGGCTTAATGGCAGAGAAGCCAAGATGTGGGAAAGGGATAAGTCTATAAATATTCTAACTCCTTAAACTTTGAGTTCCATTTTTTCTCTTTTCCTCCCTCCCCACCCATCCCCATTGAGAAGACAATCAATTCAATATGGGCTATATAAGTGTAGTTTTACAAATGACTTCCATTAATCGTCATATTCTGAAAGACTAACTATATTTTGCTCCATTCTATCCTGTCCCCCAATAATTCTATTCTGTCTTTAACCTTGTCCCTCTCCAAAACTGTTTACTTCTAATTACTCACTCCTCCCATTTGCCCTCACTTCTATCACCCCCCCACCTTACTTCTCCCCTTCTTCCCTACTTTCCTGTAGTATAAGATAGATTTTCATAACAAATTGAGTGTGCATGTTATTCTCTCCTTGAGCCAAATGTGATGAGAGTAAGTTTCACTTTTTCCCTCCCAACTCCCCCCTTTTTCCCTTCATTGAAAAAAAGCTTTCTCTTGCCTCTTTGACGAGAAATAGCTTGCCCTATTCCATTTCTCCTCCCAATATATTCATCTCTCAGGCCTGAATTTTATTTTTTTTAGATAGCATTTCTTCCTATTCAACTCGCCCTGTGCCTGAAGTGGACATTATTCCTCCCTGGGCCCTTAGACTGAGAGATATCTGTTAGGTTACTGGGAAGGGTTGGATAATCTGCCTAGTAACAGGTGCTTTGTTTGGGCCCCAGTCAAAATGTTAGTCCCCTTTGGGTTGTGAAATATCTGATGAATTGTTAACAGTAATTTCTTGTTTAGTCCATTTGCATGGTAACCACCTGTGCCCCCTTAATGTTAGACCCTCTTGCCAGGCAACTAGCCCTACCCCCTTCTTGACAACTACTGTATGTTGAATGACAGCCAGTCTTTCATTGGGTACCTCTCCTAGCACCTCTCCTCTGTTAGGGTCCTTTGCCTAGTAGCACCCTGACAACCACTTTCTGTTTGGGGGTTCTTGCCTAGCAGCAAGCACCCCTCTTGCTCTATCAGAACTCTGTTTGTTGTGGAAACCGCAAGGCTGTACCGAGTAGCACCAAAATGCTTAAAATGCACTCACCCACCTCAGTTCAGGGCTGTCTCCTCTGGGTCTCTACATGAAGCAGATGCCAGCCTGGCTAATAAATGATGCTCTTGAAATTCCCAATTAATTTTGCCTGTGACTTATTAACTCCATCCATTTCATGCCTTCTGTGTGTGTGTGCGTGTGTGTGTGTGTGTGTGTGTGTGTGTGTATGTGTATAATCCCTCCAACTACCCAAATACTGAGAATAATTTCAAGAGTTAAAATGTGATCTTTCCATGTAGGAATGTAAACAGTTTAAATTTATTAAGTCCCTTAGGATTTCTCTTTCCTGTTTATCTTTTTATGCTTCTGTTTACTCTTCTATTTGAAACTCAAATTTTCTCTTCAGCTCTGGTCTTTTTATCAAGAATGTTTGAAAGTCCTCTATTTCATTGAATGACCATTTTCCTCTGAAGTATTATACTCAGTTTTGCTGGGTAAGTGATTCTTGGCTTTAATCCTAATTCCTTTGACTTCTGGAATATCATATTACAAGCCCTTTGATCCCCTAATGTAGAAACTGCTATATCTTGTGTTATCCTGATTGTATTTCCACAACATTTGACTTGTTTCTTTCTAGCTGCTTGCAGTATTTTCTCCTTGACCTGAGAACTCTGGAATTTGGCTACAATAGTCTTAGGAGTTTTTATTTTCAGATCTCTTTCAGGAGGTGATCAGTGAATTCTTTCAATATTTATTTTACCCTCTCTCTCTAGAATATCAAGACACATTTCTTTTATAATTTCATGAAAGATGATGTCTAGGCTCATTTTTTGATCATGGCTTTTAGGTAGTCCCATAATTTTTAAATTGTCTCTCCTAATCTATTTTCTAGGTCGGTTGTTTTCCAATGGAATATTTCACATTGTCTTCTATTTTTTGATCCTTGTGGTTTGTTTTGTAATTTCTTGATTTTTCATAAAGTCCAAGTTAGCTTTCATTTGCTCCATTCTAATTTTTAAAGAACTATTTTCTTCAGTGAGCTTTTGAACCTCCTTTTCCATTTGGTTAATTCTGCTTTTTAAAGCATTCTTCTTCTCATTAGCTTTTTGGACCTCTTTTGTCAATTGAGCTAACCTAATTTTCAAGGTGTTATTTTCTTCAGCATTTTTTTGGGTCTCCTTTAGCAAGCTGTTGACTCACTTTTCATGATTTTCTTACATTGCTCTCATTTCTCTTCCCAATTTTCTGCCAAGAAAACCCCAAATGGGGTCACAAAGAATCATACTCAATTGAAAAGTAACATCAACTGAAATATAATCAATATATAGTCAATACTGACATGTACATATTGACTCCATACGTGATATCAATACTCTATATACACAAATATATGTATATATAATGAAGGTATATCATATGTGTGTATTTACATATGTATATATGTATATATATATGTGTGTATATGTGTGTGTGTGTGTGTATATATATATATATATATATATATATATATATATATATATATATACATATAATATGTACAATACATATTCAAATAAGGACCAGACCTAAGGGGATTATATTGGGAGTACAGAAAAGAAACTGCATACTAGATATAAGGCGGTAAAAATTGCAGTTGACTAGTTACACAGGTTCAATGAAAAAAGCAAACATGAATCAGGAGGTACAAGTCTGGGGGACTGAAAGATTATTGGTGCCATTACTGGAAATGGAAAAATTATAAGAAGTTCACATATTGAATTTGAAGGTCCTAGCCGGGCATCCTGATGGAAATAACTAAATGAAGATAGCCCCTAGAATTATATGAGCTCTGGCTAATATTTCATATTGGAATAAAGATATGGATTCAAATTTAGACATCTTTATATGTTATTTGTTGGGCTAAGAGGAAGCTCAGAAGGTAACAGGTGGTAGAAGTGGAGTGATCAAAATGATTCCTTAGGAACACTGAATGGTAGCAGTGTGACAGAAAGGGGAATATTTGCATCAGCACTTTTTGCATTAGCAAAGGATAGAAACAAGGTAGATACCTATACATTGGCATATGACTAAACAAATTGTTCTACATGAAAGTAATTGAATATTATTGATCTGTGAGTATTGATGGATATGAAGAATTCAAGTAGACATGAAAAAAGATAACTGATCAGTTGCAAGTGAAATAAGAGAAACTGACAAAACAATATACCTAATACTTACAATGATTTAACTGGAAATAACATACTTCTGTCTCCCCCACTAAAAAACAAACACCTGAAACTAATTGTTATATATTATAATTATAATACACTTAGACTTAAACTCAAGAAGGAAGAGATGAACCTTCACTCTTTTCTTTATAAAGGTAGGGATGTATGAAAAAGGAATACCGCACACACTACTGGATGTGATTGATTTGTTAATTTTGCTGGATTGTTGCTTTGACTTCTTTTTTATTTTTTTCTTTGTAAGGAATGGGTTCTTTGTATGGAAGAAAGGAAGCACACATTGAGAAATGAACATGACATAAAAACAATATCCATATAAAAATAAAGAAAAAAGAGTACTTAAGACAGAAAAACATCCTAAATTCATACATTTAGAACTGAAGGGAATATTATGATATCCCAACTCTGCTGCCTGTTGTCTTTCTTATCCCTCCCCTACTGTTATTTTAGATTTTACCCCTGGAATATTGGGTTTGGATAGATAAGTTTTTGCCTCGATAGCACTTCTAGGTCATTTCTTTACCATGTCACCAGGTGCTACCCCTTTGTGAGCCTGTTAGAATAGAGGCTCCTTGAGGTCAGAGACTAACTTGTTTGTTTGTGTTTGCATCTACAGCTCCTGGCACATCATAATTACTTAATGCCTCATCATGATCATGAGCAGCATCCTATCATCATCATTAGCTTTAATTTAGTCCAAAGCCCTCACAAGACATGAGGGAAATGAAAGTCAGAGAATATGCAACTTACCAAATCAACCAATTAATCAGTAAGTCCACTTGGTCACTAAACGTGAATAAATCCCAGCTATGTGCCAGGAACCATGCTAAGCCCTGGGGAAACAAAAGACAAAAAGATAGTCCACACTCTCAAGACTGTAATTGTGGTTTGTTCTTAAAGAGGACAATCACAAGGGGCAGAGCCAAGGTGACTGAATAGAAGGACAGATTTCTAGAAACTCTCCCCCCACAGCCCTTAAAATACCTGTGAAAAAGAACTCTAAACAAATTCCAGAGCAGCAGAAGCCACAAAATGACAGAGTGAAAGAGATTTCCAGCCCAAGGAAGCCTAGAAGGTCAACAGAAAGGGTTAATTGCACCAGGTGTGGAGCAGAGTGCAGCCCAGTCTTGTCCACACAACAGTGGCAGGTCAACAGTGGGCTTCAAAGCATCACCAGCAGCAGTTACAATTCCAAGATTCCAACCCCAAAATGCCAAAGGCAGCTTCAAAGGTCAGTGAGAAAAAGAGAACGCAGCAGTCTACCACTGTGCCAAGTGGCAGCAGCTTTCATTGTTGGAGCCCCGGTCTACAGACCCTGGGAGAATTGAGCAGCTGATCAGCCAGGAGTGCTGGCTGGCCTGGTGGACTTGGAGATGGTTGTGGAGAGGGAATTCTACTTGGCACATCCTGGGCAGAAAAGAGTGCTCGTAGCTTCTCTCAGACTAGAATGCATATCAGGAGAGGAGTAAACTCTTCTCCCTTGATTGTGCCAGCTTAGAGGAACTGAAAAAGAAAAAGACAATAGAAGGTTACTTTCTTTGGGAACAAGTATTTTCATCCATCCTTTCAGATGAGGAAGAATAATGCACACCATTAGAGGAAGACATAAAAGTCAAGGATTCTGTATACAAAACTTCCAAAATAAATATGCAATGGTCTCAGGCATGGAAGAGCTCAAAGATCAAGCAAGAGAGGTGGGGGAAAAATTGGGAAGAGAAATGAGAGCTATACAAGAAAATCATAACAAGCAAGTCAATAGCTTGCTAAAGGAGACCCAAAAAAAAGCTAAACAAATTCACACCTTTAAAAACAGACTAATCCAAATGAAAAAAAGAAGACAAAAAAGCCAATGAGTAGAAGAATGGTTTAAAAAACAGAATTTGTCAAATGGAAAAGGAGGTTCAAAAGCTCACTGAAGGAAACAGTTCTTAAAAAATTAGAATGGAGTAGATGGAAGCTAATGACTTTATGAGAAACCAAGAAATTACAAAATAAAATCAAAAGAAAGACAAAATAAAAGACAATGTGAAATATCTCATTGGAGAAACAACTGACCTGGAAAATAGATCCAGGAGAGACAATTTAAAAATTAAGGGACTACCTGAAAGCTATGATCAAAAAATGAGCTTATGCATCATCTTTCATGAAATTATCAAGGAAAACTGCTCTGATATTCTAGAACCAGAGAGTAAAATAAATACTGAAAGAATTCACTGATGACCTCCTGAAAGAGATTTGAAAAGAAAAACTCTAAGGAATATTGCAGACAAATTTGAGAGTTCTCAGGTCAAGGAGAAAATACTGCAAGCAGCTAGAAAGAAATAATTCTAGTATTTTGAAAATACAATCAGGATAACACAGGATCTGGCAGCTTCTACATTAAGGGATCAAAGGACTTGGAATATGATATTCCAGAAGTCAAATGAACTAAGATTAAAACCATGAATCACCTACCCAACAAAACTGAATATAATACTTCAAGGGAAAAAATGATCATTCAATGAAATAGAGGACTTTCAAGCATTCTTGATGAAAAGACCAGAGTTGAATAGAAAATTTGACTTTCAAACACAAGAATCAAGAGAAGCATGAAAAGGTAAACAGGAAAGAGAAATCATAAGGGACTTACTACAGTTGGACTGTTTACATCCCTACATGGAAAGATAATATTTGTAACTCTTGAAACTTTTCTCAATATTTGGGTAGTTGGAGGCATTATACACACACACACACACACACACACACACACACACACACACACTCACACATACACACACACATATAGATGGAAGATACAGGGTGAGGAAGGCATGATAGCTAAAAAAAAATTAATGGGTGAGAGAGGAATATAATGGGAGGAGAAAGGCAAAAATGGAATGGGCCAAATTATCTCTCATAAAAAAAGGCAAGGAAAAGCTTTTTCAATGGATGGCAAAAGAGGGAGGTGAGAGGGAAAAAGTGAAGCTTACTCTCATCACATTTGACTTAAGGAGGGAATAACATGCACATTCAATTTGGTATGAAAACCTATCATGCTACAGGAAAGTAAGGGAGAAGGGGATAAGTTGGGTGAGGGGGATGATAGAAGGGTGGGCAAAAGAGAAGTGGGGGTAATTAGAAGTAAACACTTTTAGGGACGGATAAGATCAAAATACAGGTAATGGGGTATAGAAATCTATCTTGCCCTACAAGAAAAGAGAGTTGATAGGGATAAGGGAAGGGAGGAGTGTGAGAGAAGGGAAGGTAGATTGGAGGAAGGGGTAATCAGAATGCACAGTGTTTTGTGTTGGGGGGAGGGGAGAGATGGGGAGAAAATTTGAAACTCAAAATGTTGTGGAAATGAATGTTGAAAACTAAAAATAAATAAATAAGTTGACAAAAGTTAAGAGAGGGAGAGGGAGAGGCAGAGAGAGAGAGAGAGAGAGAGAGAGAGAGAGAGAGAGAGAGAGAGAGAGAGAGAGAGAGAGAGAGAGAGAGAGAGAGAGAGAGAGAGGGAACAATGATATCAGTAAGCTGATGCCATGACTTGCAGGTCAATTGGATTACCATGAGGAAGGACTGTGTAAAATCACCAGCCTCATTTTCTCCTCCAGAGCCATCTGGATCCAGAGGCTAGATATACATCAGAACAACTGGAGGTGGCACAGAAAGCAGTGGGAGACCTTGAACTTTTTAAGCTAAGGTCTTTCCAAGTTCTCACTTTGCCTAGGGCAGTGTCCATTCAGAGATTAGGGCTGTTTAAGAAGTAATCCAAGGGATGGCCCCTTTAATATCCCTTGAAAAATAAAACTTGGATGGGGAGACCCTCATTTTGATGGTTGAAGTCTATCTTGATACTATGAATATCTGAAACCCAATTCACTCTAGCTCTCATTGACTGGCTAACAGTTATATGTGTGTCTGTGCATGTGTATGCATATCATATACATACACATGCACACACACATACACACACATATATGTATATTTATATGATAAATTCAAGATAATCAAGAGGGAAGGCACTAGAATTAAGAGGACTTGCAAATGACTTCTTAAGTAGAAGGTGGCTTTTAAAGTAAATCTCTGCTTCTAGGGCACAAGGGGCTCTGTCCCACAGTACTTATTCCTTCAACTTGAGGCTTTGTGTGTTATGGTCTCTGGTTCTTTCAGTTAGAAGCTAAAGTGCTGCAGCTTACCTGGTGCTGAGCTGACTGGTGTGAGAAAGTAGAGGTCAGGTGAAGTCTTTTTGTGTTTCCCCTGATTTACCCTGGAGCTAGTTTATTAAGTGTTGGAGAAGGGTAGTCTGGCCACAGGAGGTCTCCTCTGCTGAGCTAGAGCATAGGCAAGCTCAGAGGTTGGTGATCTCAGCTCCCCTAGTGTCTTCCTGATTCCCCTGGGGTGCTGAGGCACGCATGGGGTCTTGTTGGTGGTGGTTGAGAGGTTCCACCCCCACTGGGGCTCCAGATCTCCTCCTAGTTTGCTGATGTAAAGCTGCCTGTGACAGCTCTGGTCCTGCACTTGAACCCGTCAGTCACTGCAACAGGGACACTCCTTAGCAATTTTCCTAGCCTCACGTGCTAAGAGACTGCCTCTTCTACTGATCCCACTGTTCCAAGATTTTTCTGGGGAAATGTTTTATAGTTCTTTCAAGGTCAAAAAAGGGAGGGTGAGAGAGCATCTACTTGTCACTCTGCCATTTTTGCTCTCCTAAGTTCAAGTGGGTGACTTTCAGTCATTTAATCTGCAGGCTGATAGTCTCAGGAGCAGCAGCTTCAGATACCTGAGGCTCTATGGCTTTCATTCACTCCATTCCACTGGACTCCCATCCTAGGCTGATATGCCCAAGATTCCACAGTGCAGCTGCTGCCTCAGACCACTCACAGCTTCCTGCTCAGCCCTGCCACTGTAGGGACGTGCTAGTACAGACTGTGTGCTGTACACTGTGTGCCCCTCTAGTCCTGTGGAACACACCCTTCCCATCGACCTTCCAGTCTGTCCTGGGCTGTGAATCTGCCACAATCTGTCTCCTATTGGATTCTGCCCCTCCTAAATCTGGTCATATTCTATTTTTAGAGGTATCTGAAGAAGTTTGTCTAAGAGTTTAGGTGAGTAGTTCCTCTCACTCCACCATCTTGGCTCCACCTCTGAAGGTGGGATATTAGCTGAAATTTGGTGGCTGCCAGGAAGTGGAGATGAGCAAGGAGAGAGTTACACATGTGGGGGACAGCCAGATATAACAATGGTGTCAGATGAATATCTTGTTTGAGGAATAGGGAGGGAATTAATGTCATTGAATAACAGAGCATGTGGGGGGTGGATAAGGTGTGAAAAAATCTCCAAAGGTAGGAAGGAGGGATGGAGTCAGGGATAATTTATAAGGGTAAAAAGGAGCTAAAAAAAAGGTTGGAATTAGGCAAAACAGTTCTGGGAGAAAGCAGAACAAACCCTCCCCCATAAACACATACACACACAAACATACACACTGAATAATAGGGAAACTATTATTCCATATAGGCTTATTTGCACTGATTGTGCCTCAGGCTCTGTGGGTACTTACTAAATATTTACTACTCCCATTATTCATTTAATTATAGTAATAAAATTCTATAATTGGATTCAAATATGTAATAATAGTAAATTGAAGAGCATTGATCTTTAAAAGGAAAAGGGTATGTGACACATATCTGGCTCTATTTATTTTTCATGAAGAATATTTACTGTAATTACAAGGCTGTACAATTGAGTTCTGCTTGCCCATATTTTCAGGAGTGCATAAGTTTGGACACAGAGAAAGAAGAGGTGAAGTATCATAAACCACAGTGCCATCTATGATAATTTGCACATCCTACACAAAGTCCTACCCTGATTCCTCATCCTGGTGCCAAGGGAACTCTTGGCTCTCAAAAGATATACAAATAGGGTCCAAGCTCTGGCACATTGTACCAAGGTGAGATGCTTTACATCCAAGAAAACATCAACAATTCATATATCTACCTTCTCATCTTCATAAATTTTGATGAGAATGCTCTGTTTGTCAAGGATAGGATTCTTTCTCCCCTTCCTCTACACTCTCAGCCAAGAGAATTGCTCAAGCGTGCTGGATGTCCCTCCCCTAACTGAAAAAACTGTCAGAAAGCAGCCTCAGGTAATTTGAATTATATTCATTCAAAATAATTTGGTAAATTTATAAGACAACTGGGGAGAAACAACTATACTCTATCAGAATTTAGGCTCATAAGAAGTGCTAACGAGGATAGGAAACCCACTAGAGGAAAGAGAAAAATAGACTATGAAATTGTCCTGTCCTAATGGAGAATACTTATCAGATTTACAGATGACACAGCTCCAGGGGGAATGACTTACAAAGTTATATGAAAGGATCAGCATTCCAATCCATCTCAGGAGGCTAAATGGAACTAAGATGAAATTTACTTACGGTAAACATTAATCTTACTAAATTGCTTTTTGAAAGCAGTTACAAGTAAAAAACAATGGGATGCATGGTTGAATATTAGTGCATCCAAAACAAAAAGATCTGGGTATCTTAGTGGACTCTAAAGTCATTGTGAGTCAGAGGAGTAGGAGGAAGAGAAGAAGGAGAAGGAGAAAAAGAAGAGTTTAGGCTTCATTTTTTTAAAAAAAAAAAAAAAGCATAAAGATCAGGACTAGTGAGATGATAATACTACTAAACTTTCCCAGAGAACTTTTCAGTGGAGCACTCAGGACTCCACCACCCTCCACACACATATGGAGAAATTAAAGAAACTATCAAAGATTCAAAGTACTCTGCTGATTCATGATGATATCTCATGTGTCCCCACTAATGTATTTCATCTTCTCTAGTTAGTGAGAGGGCACAATAATTTCAGTGTAAAAATATTTAGTAGAACAGAATAGTAAGAATATTTACAATATAATATTAGCAACTTTCACTCTAGAGCACTCTTCCATTGCCCACCCTATTGGTAGGGAGAATGAGAACACAAAAGATTCATGCACAAGGCCTGCACATATATGGGGAATATGTGTGCAGCAAAAATTCACACCTTCAGTGCTTCAAGACTATTTACGTCTTTTCATATTGCATTCACATTCTTGGTTACAGTATCTCTGTTGAACATATTGTTTTGTTGGTCTGTGTTAACCTTCATGACCTTGACATGTAGTCTCACTCTGGTCTTACATTATCCCCTGTATACCTAATTTTCACGGTGTATTGCTGGTCTTCCTTGCTCTTTTCTGCTAAATGGTGCTCTGGTAGTAGCTAGGTACATGGTCTATGGTGGACACTAATTCCCTTATTCATTTTTCTCTTCAGAAGTGGCCAAACTGCCTCTACTTCAGCCTTCTAGGGCAGAGGCTGGCAAACTATAAACCCAATAGAAACCCAGCCTACCTCTTGTGGTTGCATGGCCCATGACCTAAGAATGTTGCTTTTTTTAACATTTAAATACAAAAAACATTCTAAGATCCCAGCCATACAAAACAGGCTTGGTGCTATAACCCTACAGACTATACACCACTCTTCTCAGACATAGGGGCTAAAACATTTCCCTGATAAAGTCAGGATAGTAGAGAGTCAACGAATATTTATTAAGTGTTTGCTATTTGCCTTACACTGTGCTAAATTCTGTGGCTACAAAGAAAGGTAAAAGCAGGGTCCCTGCTCTAAAGGAGCTGGAATTCTAATGGAGGATACAACAGCCAAATAAATGAATGTATACTATATGCAGAGTAAAATAAAGTTAATCACTGGGGTAAGGCCTTGGTATTGGAGGGAAGTAGGAAAGGCCTCCTAAACAAGGTCAAATTTGAACTGTCATAGAGGAGGCCAGGGAGGTTCTTTGGTCACAATCTTGACACCCAACTAATGAAGCCAGAAGGAGTGCCAGAAGGAGTACAGACTGAGAATGCATTTTTCTGTGATCAAAGCATTCTCTCAGAGATAACCATCTAATTTTGCCTTTGATGATCTCAGACACTTTCAAGACATTCTGGCTCAACCACAAATGAATTAGAAGCAGCACAAATATTTTGGTGTTTTCAAGTCTACCTAGCCCACACTGGAGTCTTTATTTTGCATATCCAACAGCTTCAAAGTCGAATTGGTTTGACGCTTTGTCTCGGTGAGGCTAAAATTTTTGTCTCTCTGAAAGAGAAAAGATATAAGGTGACTGGAGAGATTCCAAAGAAGGATAAGGGATGATGAAGGGCTTTAAGATTGTATCATGCATAGAATAGCTAAAAGAAATAATTTAAAATGGAGAAAGGAAGACTGGGAAGAGGCATAAATGTGATAGCTATCTTCAAGGATTTGAAAGTCTGTCTCACAGAAAAGAAATAAGATTTGTTTTATTTGATGCTCAGAGGGCAGAATCAGGACCAGAATCAATAGATTGCTGAGATGTTGATTTTGGCTTGACTTCCTAGCAATGAAAGCTATGCAAGAGCTGAATTAGGCTGTTATGATGATGTTTCGTCTTCACTGGAAGTCTTCAATAATAGGTTAGATTAACTTCTAGTAGAGATAGGTCTACATGGCTTTGAGAGTCTAACACAACTCAGATTCCGTTATTTTTGAAGAAAGACTCCCATATGAAGACACCTCATCTAGCACCACTCTTGACCTATACATGGAGGCAACCAGAGTTTCCTGCCATAACAGGCAAACCCTGAAATACTATTCAATGCATTGACAGTGAAGAGGCCTTCCTCGGAGAAAAAAAAAAGTTGGGGGAGGGAAAATTAAGATACAGCACTGGGCCTAGACTAGGGAAGACAAATTCCAATTTAGTCTCAGATTCTTAAATAGTTGTGTATTCCTAGACAAATCACTTAACCTCTGTCTCAGTTTCCTCACCTGTAAAACCATGATAATAACAGAACCTAACATTGTTGTGAGAATCAGATAAGAGGATAGAAAGTGTTTTGAAAACTTCAAAGAACTATAAAAACACTACTGTTTTTATTATTTAAAATGTCAAGATTAGGAAGAAGGAAAAATATATCAATATATCAATGGGGTAATGGTCTGGTAATGCACTGAGGGATGGAGTGATTAGAAGTCATATAGGAGATCAAGAGCAGCTTTAGGAGTAGGAAGGCATTGGAAAAGAAGGAATGATAGATTGTGATCAGATAAAGGAATCCCAGACTCCTTAAAAATGAAACTGGAATATGAGTACATTGGCAACATCAAAGGTATGACCATCTTTAAAGTCTTAATTGGAATAATGGAGTAGATCAAGGAAATTAAATAGACAGCAATTGGGAAATTAGGGCATTTGATGGAACAAGTAGGCTGAAATCTCCTAATAAGAAATCAAGTGTTGGGGTAGAGAGAAGTAAAACAAAGCAGAAAATATCCAAAACAGACACCAGGGCCCAGATTAAGTTACAACTTTGTATGGTAGGAACTTTAAAAGAAGAGAGGTTGTTAATGATAACAGTAGGACAGTCTAGAAGTAATAATGAGAAGGAAGAAGTATTCTAGTTCCCCCATTCCTCACAATGTATAAAAGGAGGTACAACCAGTATTAGACAGAATGACCATGGATACAATGTGATCCAGAGGGAACCAGGACTTAATAACATAAGATGGAAGGAACATAAGAAGTTTAAAATGAAAATAATTTGTTCCTTATAGCAGGGAATTTCCAGAGGGTAAAATGGAAGAGACAATCAGATCTAGAGTTAGACAATATAATGGAAGGGTTAAGCTTGAGGTAAATGGGAAAGAGAACATACATCAGGTATTGGGAGGGGGCATTCTTTCTTCAGTTGTTAGGATTCATATCACTAGAATATAGAGAGTAAGAGACAGCATGTGTGTGCTTAGCACTGAGAAGTGAGAACAGGAAGAAAGTATCAGTGGATCAGACAGAGCATCTACCACATGAACTGATTAAACAAAGATTGGTTCAATTTCCACAAATGTAGAGAGTGTTTGCACTGATGTGATCATATTATCTACAGAATAAACTGCAAACAAAGCTCAAATAATCTTCAAAATACAAAGGTAAATTGAACTCCAAAAGTTATCATTTATACTGTATAAATAATTTGGCATAAATTATATTCATTAAAATACTTTTTACTTTTATTTCTAATCTTCATTTTAATTACCTTGTAATTCCCAACTTAGTTTAAGAACATTTACTAATTAAATCTCAGGATACTCCTTTGAGACAGTATATTGAATCTTTTTATATTGAACTTTATTTTCATAAGTGTTGATAACTTTAGCTAAATTAATTGCCTGATCACTTACTCTGTAAAACACAGGCCAGATTTATACACACCCACACATACTCAGACTATTCTAAACTTGTTTTCAAGTACACCAAAACAAAAAAGAAGTAGTTAGTAAACAGGATCAAGGAGGTGGAGCCAAGATGGTAGAGTAAAGACAGGGACTCACTTGAACTCTCTCCCAAATCCCTCCAAATACCAGTAAATGAACAAATTCTAGAGCAGCAGAACCCACAAAAAATGAGTGAAACATATTTCCAGCACAAGACAACCTGGAAGGTTGACAGGAAAGATCTATTTCACTAAGCTGAGAGAGGAGCATAGGACTACGTGGTCTATGGCAGCACAGATCAGGTCTTAGGTGACTGTATCCCAGGCAGTCATGGCAGTTTCCAGATTTCCCAACCCCAAAATACCAAAACAACTTATAAGGTCAGAAGGAAAGGTCTGTTAGACCTGGCTAAGAGAAGAAGGCAGTCCAGTCCCAGCCCTAACATAGCCCCAGGGTAATGGCAATGGCAGCTGCTGTTTCTGGAGCTCCCATCTCACAGACAGCAAAGGGGTTAAACAACTGGTCAGAAGGAGATTACAGGGGTCTCTGCTGGCACTGAGGCAGGATTCTGTTGTTTTGCCCATACTTGGATATGGGTCACAGTGCTGGGTGGAATCCTGTGATAGGGAGGAGAACATGTAAAGTAGAGCTTCTGGGAGTAGTAGAGATTCTTCAATTTGAAGCCAGAAAAGAGTGCTTATGGTCACTCAGAGCAGAGCACAGGCTGGCAGAGGAGTACACACATCTCCTTAGATCATACCACCTTGGAAGTCCTGAAAACTTGCAGGTCCCTAGAATTATCTCTGAAAAGAGCTGTATAAAACCCCTGAAGCTTGGGACAGTTTTCCCTCCACACTGGATGTAGATTCCTACATTAACAAAGAATTTGAAAAGTCAAGTAATAGGCTGAGAAAATGACCAAACAATTGAAAAAAAAAAAACCTCAGACTATAGAAACTTACTTTGGTAACAAGGAAGATCAAAACATATACTAAGAAGACCAGAAAGTCAAAGTTCTTATCCAAAGCCTCCAAGAAAAATATGAATTGATCTCAAACCATGGAAGAGCTCAAAATGGATTTTGAAAATCAAGTCAAAGAAGTAGAGGAAAAATTGGGAGGAGAAATCAGAGTGATATAATAAAATAATGAAAAATGAATCACCAGCTTGCTAAAGGAAACCCCCCAAAATACTGAAGAAAATGACACCTTAAAAAATAGACTAACCCAAATGGCAAAAGAGGTCCAAAAAGCCAAGGAGGAAAAGAATACTTTACAAAGCATAATTGGCCAAATGGAAAAGGAGGTCCATAATCTCACTGAAGAAAATAACTCCTTAAAAATTAGAATTGAACAAATGGAAAATAATGACTCTATGAGAAATCAAGACATTATAGAACAAAACTAAAAGAATGAAAAAAATAGAGGACAATGTAAAATACCTCATTAGAAAAACAACTGATCTGTAAAATAGATCCAGGAGATACAATTTAAAAATTATTGGACTACCTGAAAACCATGATCAATAAAAGAACCTAGACATCATTTTTCAAGAAATTATCAAGGAAAACTGCCCTGATATTCTAGCACCAGAGAGGGAAATAGAAATTGGAAGAATCCACTAATCATCTCCTGAAAAAGATCTCAAAAAGAAATCTCCCTGCAATATTATAGTCAAATTTAACAGTTTCCAGCTCAAGGAGAAAATATTACAAGCAGCCAGAAAGAAGAAATTCAAGTATTGTGGAAACTCAATTGGGATGACATAAGATTTGGCAGCTTCTATATTAAGGGATCAGAGGGCTTGGAATATGGCATTCCAGAGGTCAAAAGAGATAGGATTAAAACCAAGAATCATCTACCAAGCAAAACTGAGTGTAGGAAATGAGAGAGTGGGGGAACTGACATTCAGTGACATAGAAGAAAGAGCTATAGCTAACTAAAAAATTGACTATTAAATACAAAAATCAAGAAAAGCATGAAAAGGTAAACAGGGAAAAGATACCATAAGAGAGTTATTAAATTTGAACTATTTACATTCCTACATTAAAAGTGGATATTTGTAACATGAGAACTTTCTCAGCATTAGGCTAGTTGGAGTGAATATTTATAGAGAGAGGGTGTGGGTGTGAGTTGAATATGAAGGGATGATATCTAAAAAATAAAATTAAGTGGTGAGAGAGGAATATACTCTGAGGAGACAGGGAGGGGCAGAATTGGGTGAACTATCTTACATAAAAGAGGCAAGAAACACCTTTTACAGTGGAAGGGATGAAGGAGGTGTGATAGGGATTGAGAAAACTTTACTCTTATCATCAGATTTGGCTTAAGGAGGGAATGACATACACTCTCTATTGGGTATGAAAATCTATCTTAACCTATAAGAAAGTAGGGGGAAGGGGATAAGAGAGAGGGGATAAAGTGAGGGCAGATCTAGGGAAGGGTAATCAGAAGCAAACTCTTGTGAGGAGGGACAAGGTCAAAGGAGAGAACAGAATAAATAGGGGTAGAATAGGATGGAGGGAAATATAGTTAGTCGTTCACAACATAGTTTGGAAGTGTTTTGCATGGTGACATGTACAACCTATATTGAATAGCTTGCCTTCTTAATGAGGTGGGATAGAGAAGGAGGAAAGGAAAGCATTTGGAACTCAAGGTTTTAAAAAAGAATGTTAAAACTTGTTTATACATGAAACTGGGAAATAAGACATATAGGCAATGGGTATAGAAATATCTCACCTCACAGGAAAATAGAAGAGAAAAGGGATAAGAGAAGGGGGTGGTGGAGACAGAAGGGAAGGCAGATTGGGGGAAGGGGTAATCAGAATGCATGCTTTCCTGGAGTGGAGGGAGGGGAGAGATGGAGGAAAATTTGTAACTCAAAATCTTGTGGAAGTGAATGTTGAAAACTAAAATAAATTTATTAAAATTTTTTTTAAAATAGGATCAAACAGAAAATAATTGCTAACCAAATAATAAAAAGCTAATCTAAGTCTCTTTCTGTGAACATAATAGGAATAACAGTAATTTTTCCCAACTGTAGAAGAGGGCAATTGTTCATTTAATCCCAATGCACTAACCCTCTTCCTTAACCCATTCATTAGTTCTATGTGTGAATGTTCCTCACTCTCCCTCCCACTCTCAAATTTTCACACAGAGAAGAAACACCCTAGTCGTTACATTTGAATATTCCATGAGCTATATACTCCCAAATAAACTCACAAAGTATGAAACTACTATATTCTTAACGCTGTTTTAAGTGCTATGAGGGTAACACAAACTGTTGAGGATATGCTCTCTATTCTCAGGAATTTTATAGTTTTCTTAGGAATTTAAAGCAACACATCAGAAGATAGCCAGCATGATATAGCAAAAGGTGCACTGGGGGAGAAGCCAAGATGGCGGAGTAGAAAGACTCACGTATACTAGCTCCGAATCCACAGCCCATATATTTCCTGCAAGAAGAGCTCCCCACAAATTCTGGATCAATGCAAGGCATGCAGAAACACAGAGGAAGAGATTTCCGTTCCAGAGAGCCCTGGAGAGCCATCCCCAGGGGTCTGTCACAGCCCGGAAAGCGGAGCCCACCCCTGTGCTGCCCTGGCCACAGCCCCAGAGGAGCAGATCCGAGCAGGCTTCAGGGACGGAACCTCCGGCAGCCACGAAGTTCCCTCCACCCACAGGCACTACAGGTCAGTGAGAGACACGTCTAGGCTGGCCAAGAGGGGAGCGGGGTGTCTCCATGGCTCAGGTCCCCTTGGGAGGCAGCGGCAGAGGGAGCGGCAGAGGCAGAGGCAGCAGTGGCCGGGATGCCCCGAGCAGAAAGGAGCTACATTACCAAAGGTCTCTGCATAAACCCCCTGAGGGAGCTGAGCCTAGGAGACGGCCCTGCCCCTACCCGCTCCATTACTGAAGGTCTCTGCATAAAGCCCCTAAGGGAACTGAGTCTGGGAGGCAGCCCTGCCCCAACCCCAGCACCAGAACTTAAGCTCACATTGAATAGCAGCCCTGCCCACCACGGAAAGCCCTGAGGCTGGGAAGCAGCATTTGAATCTCAGACCCCAAGCACTAGCTGGGCAAATCTAGGCGGGGGTGGAGAGGAATCTCAGAAGTCAAGTAACTGGCTGGGAAAATGCCCAGAAAAAAGGAAGCAAACTAAGATCATAGAGAGCTACTTTCTTGGGAAGAGATGTTCCTTCCTCCTTTCATTTCTGATGACGAAGTACAATGCTTGCCATCAGGGAAAGACGTGGAGGTCGGGGGATCTCTATCCCAGACATCCGAGGTGGATGTCCGGTGGGCTCAGGCCATGGAAGAGCTCAAAAAGGATTTTGAAAATCAAGTTAGACAGGTGTAGGAAAAACTGGGAGAGATGCAAGAAAAGCATGAAAAGTGGGTCAATACCTTGGTAAAGGAGACCTTTAAAATGCTGAAGAAAATAACACCTTGAAAAATAGGCTCATTCAATTGGCAAAAGAGGTTCAAAAAGTCAATGAGGAGAAGAATGCTTTCAAAAGCAAAATTAGCCAAATGGAAAAAGAGGTTCAAAAGCTCACTGAAGAAAATAGTTTCTCTCAAGATTAGAATGGAACAGATGGAATCTAATGACTTTCTGAGAAACCAAGAAATCATAAAACAAAACCAAAAGAATGAAAAAATGGAAGAAAATGTGAAAAATCTCATTGGAAAAACAACTGACCTGGAAAATAGATCCAGGAGAGACAATTTAAAAATTATGGGACTACCTGAAAGCCATAATCAAAAAAAGAGCCTAGACATCATCTTTCATGAAATTATCAAGGAAAACTACCCTGAGATTCTAAAACCAGAGGGCAAAATAAGTATTGAAGGAATCCATTGATCACCACCTGAAAGAGATCCAAAAAGAGAAACTCCTAGGAACATTGTGGCCAAATTCCAGAATTCCCAGGACAAGGAGGAAAATATTGCAAGCAGTTAGAAAGAAACAATTCCAGTACTGTGAAAATACAATCAGGATAACACAAGATCTAGGCAGCTTCTACATTAAGGGATCGAAGGGAGTGGAATAGGATATTCCAGAAGTCAAAGGAACTAGGACTCAAACCAAGAATCACCTACCCAGCAAAACTGAGTATAATACTTCAGGGGAAAATATGGTCTTTAAGTGAAACAGAGGACTTTCAAGCATTCTTGTTGAAAAGACCAGAGCTGAAAAGAAAATTTGACTTTCAAACACAAGAATGAGAAGAAGCATGAAAAAGTAAACAGCAAAGGCAAGTCATAACGGACTTACCAAAGGTGAACTGTTTACATTCCTACATGGAAAGACAATATTTGTAACTCTTAAAACATTTCAATATCTGGGTAGTTGGTGGGACCACACACAGATGTACACACACACGCACACATGTACACATGTGCACGCACACACACATACACACAAGCACGCACATACAGAGACAGAGAGCACAGAGTGAATTGAATAGGATGGGACCATATCTTAAAAGAAATTAAGGTAAATGGTGAGAGAGAAATGTGGTGGGAGGAGAGAGGGTGAAATGGAATGGGGTAAATTATATCTCATTCAAGAGGTAAGCAGAAGACTTTTTAGTGGAGGGAAAAAGAGGAGAACTGAGAGAAAAAAAACAAGAAGTTTACCCTCATCACATTCAACTAAAGGAAGGAGTAAAATGCATACTCATTTTGGTATGAAAACCTATCTTACAGTACAGAAAAATGGGGAAGAAGGAGATAAGAAGAGAGGGAGGGATGATGGAAGGGAGGGCAATGGAAGCAGGGAGCAATTTGAAGTCAACACTCTTGGGGAGAGACAGGATCAAAAGACAGAACAGAATAGGGGGGCAGAATAGGATGGAGGGAAATACAGTTAGTCTTACAAAACACGACTGTTATTGAAGTCATTTGCAAAACTACACAGATATGGCCTATATTGAATTGCCTGCCTTCCCAAAGGGAATGAGTGGGGAGGGAAGGATGGGGAGAATTTGGAACTTAAAGTTTTAGGAACAACTGTTGAGTATTGTTCTTGCTACTAGGAAATAAGAAATACAGTTAATGGGGAATAGAAAGTCATCTGGCCCTACAGGACAAAAGAGAAGATGGGAACAAGAGAAGGGAGGGATGATAGAAGAGAGGGCAGATTGGTGATAGGGAAAATTAGAATGCTAGGTGTATTGGGGTGAGGGGAGGGGATAAATGGGGAGAAAATTTGGAACCCAAAATTTTGTGAAAATGAATATAAAAAGTTAAATAAATAAATAAATTTAAAAAAAAAAAGAAGGGGCACTGAATTGGGACATAGGAACTTGTGTTTCAGTCTCATTTACCAGCTATAGCAGCTACAGAGGCCATGAGGTGTATGGTAGATAGAAAACTGGCCTTGAAGCCAAGAAACTCTGGATTCAAGTATCTCCTCTGACACATAATGGCTGTGTGACATGGGCAAGGCATTTAATCTCTCAGCTCCCCACATAATTCTCTTAACAATGTAAATTGTAGAGACAGTTCTGACCTGCCTTGGTAGGGAGAATCTCCTCATCCAGAGGTCTCCTACAGCAATGGAAGGGAAGCTAGGTGGGGCAGTGTCTAGAGCACCAGTGCAGGAGTCAAGAGGACCTGAGTTCAAATTTCACCTCAAATACTTGACACTTACTAGCTGTGTGACCTTGAGCAAGTCACTTAACCCCAATTTCCCCATCCTGGGTCATCTCCAGTCATCTTGATGAATATCTGGTCACTGGATTCAGATGGCTCTGGAGGAGAAGTGAGGCTGGTGACCTGCATAGCCCTCCCTCACTCAAAACAAAGTGAAGTGCAAGTTATGTCACTATTTCTCTGATGGCATGGTCTTCGGCAACAAATAATGAAAACACATAGCAATGAAATCACAAGGCCAGTCCTTACCCCTGCCTACTTTACTAATGTTATAATAATAGTTAAGTCAGTAACTAATCATAAAATTTCAATTGTGATCTGACCAGGGAAGAGAACAGTAAGTCTATCAATTCATTTATTCTGGAAACTAAGTCTCTGTCAATGGAGCCAAAAATAAATTTTTTTGGGCTGCCACAAAACTCTGTTGACTCATATTGAGTTCACAGACCACTAAAATCCCTAAATGTTTTGCACACAAACTTCCTTTGTCTCCCCCTTCATATATTTATAAAACTTAAATTTCGAACCCCTAAATATAGGGTTTTAAATTTATTCCCATTGAACTCTGTCTTATTAGCTTCAGTCCATCATTCCAATCTACCTAGAATATGGATATGGATGAAGGATATTTGCCAGTCATTTAGTTTTCTATCACCTGTCCATTTTATAAGTACATCATTTATGCCTTCAACTGAGTCAATGATAAAAAATATAAAGCAAAGGAGTATCACAGATTATGTCCAATAGAAACCTCTCTCCAAGCTAATATCATTATTCTTTAGGTTCAGTCATTCAATTAGTTTTGATTCTTCCAAGATTACAAGTACTATCTTATGAGTGAGGCATTTGAAAATCAGTGGCTAGAAATGATTTCAAATGCCAGCTGTATATTATGGACAAAACTGTTAAGGGAGAATTAGACAAAATTTGGTAGAAACTTAGAATGATTCTTCTTTAATACCTATTTGTTTGTATTCATTAATATAACATTCTATAAATCAATCAGATATCAGAAGAGGGCATAAAGAAACTCCTCTGTGTCCAGTGTTCTCTCTTCTAGGCTTATTTAAATCCTACCCATAATTCAAATTCCAACTCCTCCAGGAAGATTTCAGACTACTCCCTTAATCTCTATAGACCTGGGATACTGGGAAATATAATGTAGAAGGTTCCTTACAACTCCTTGTTTCTATGATTTTAAGAGAGTTTGACACATATGTATTACAACTTCATGCTGAGAAGTAAAAATTAGGGCAGCTAGATGGCAGTTGAATAGATTGCTGGGGTCTGGAGTCAGGAAGACACATATTCCTGAGTTCAAATCTGGCCTCAGATACTTACTAGCTGTGTGATCCTGGGCAAGTCACTGCCCCTGTTTGTCTCAGAAACAGCAAACCACTCTAGCACCTTTGCCAAGAAAACCCCAAAATGGAGTCACAGAGATTTGGCCACAACTGAAATGACTGAACAATTAAAATTAGTGGAGAAGCATGAAGAGGTCATTTTAGGCAGGAAAAAATATCCTGAGATATTTTTATCCTGAGATAAAAAGGAACATGTAACATTCAAAAGAATATGGCCCATTGATAAGGACAGAGCACATGTAATAGAATATTATTGCTTTCTTTTCTGCTTCTCTTAAAGTCTGAAGTAATCTAGGGAATTTCTTTCATTATTCACAAGAATTCAGGTCAGGCTTAAAGAAGGGTTTTCCTTTTTCCTCTATTTATCAACAAGAGCTTATGGATTGTTAAATATACTAGGTATTCCTTCTCCACTTCCCTCCCCTATGCTCATGCAGGTTCACTCTCTACTGCCAAACGAATGAGGGGGGGAAATTCTTTTCCCTGTTTTCCTACCAAAAGTATTCTTGGTATGCAATTGTAAAAGCATGAGAAAACTAAAAATGCCAGTCAGATCTCTCTCTTTGGGGTCCAATTCCAATAAAAATGACTTATTCACAGCTGTTCATTTATAGACATGGACCTTAACAGCTTTGCTGCTGTACTCCCATAATTCAAGAGACCATTCTGATGTTTAAAGTTGGCGTGCTATGGCTATCATATGATTATATGTGGCATCAATCCCTCCTTTTCCTATACTCCTTTTTACAAGCTATAGGAGCCATAAACTTGGAGAATTTTATTGCAAAGTCAAGGTGGCAGAGTTTTGAAAATGACTCAGAAATGAGCCTTTCCTGCCCGCAACAATGTTGATTTACTCAATACAAAACACACTCCACTAAGTCATACTATGCCCCTGGGAGAAGGGTAACTAATTAACTCAATGAGTTATCCGCCCACATGATATGCTAATCCTTATCCATTAAAACATTTTATTAGCACTGCAAGGTCAGAAAATCTTTCGGTGTATATGTGTTATTTCCAAATCCTTAATAGCAAAAGCTGAATGTAAGTTCATGTTTCTCTTGGGAGGAGGGCTTTAAGATAAATAAGTATATTTCTTGGGACTCTTTTTATATAGAGATGTTATAGATAAAAACAAAAGTGAGGCTGGCTTATGTAAGAAATGTCTGTTGGCAAATTAATAAATCAGAATCATTAATTATGTCTTTATTGACAAGTAAAATAATTTGTTTAGACTGCACTCACCATAGTGAGTATATAATACATAATATAATATTGTATATATTATAATCATTATTGTCATCTATAGCACTTTGTGAATTCCATGTTGCTATTTTTACATTTCCTAACAAGGGTCTATCTTCAGTTCATATTTTCACAGGGATGGCTTTTCCCAAGAGGCTAGTGTTTTATTTAAACTAATGTGATTATCTTTCACAATTGAATTAGAAGTAGGTCTCCAATTAATGAATTGTTCAATAGCATTCAATTTATGGATAATGTTGGTCCAAGTTGGGTCTTTATCTGTATACTATAATTAAGGGCTCTTTCTCTTTTGCAATATCATCTTTGTCAATGCCAACAATAAGTGCGTATTAGGCTGCTATTTCCTGTGCTGTGTTTGGAAAGTTTTCCTGGCTACACATGGTTGCCTTAGAAATGTTTGTCCCAAGGTAACTTCAGTGTCATCTTTGAATAGAAAGGCTAAAAATATTGATTGCTTTGAAGTTAACTACCTCCCTACTTATCACTTTAAAACACCTCATAAATTTGACTAGCTTTTATATGGTAAAGGGTAATAAAGCAATGCTGTTGTAGCAAAAACTCAACAAGATGGGGCTGAACCCAAATAACACTCATCAAGAAAAGGTCTACAGAATGGTCAGTAGTTTTTCTCCACCTAGAAGAAAGAAGTAGTCTAATTTCAAACACAGTACAAAGACTTTAGATTATCCATAACGAAAGAGATTTAGAAAGAGTGTTGGTCCTCTAATGTGAGCAGAATGAATACAGATGCCTCAAGAGTGATATGTCACTGGTAAGGAAGGAAGATAACCCCCCAAAAAACGAGAGTATATTGGAAGAGATCCAACAGGATACTAGGGAGTATGACATATATATGGTCCCAGAATGGTATACCACAAGTAAGGGTCTCATAGCAGACCAAGAAGAAGTATGACAGGAGGTATAACCTCACCTGATACTGCTCTGAGGGGAGAAACTTTGCTAGTTACTACAACCCATGCCATACTAAGGTCTCTGAAGAGCTAAAAATAATTACCAAGAGACAATAGAGAGACACTTGATGGGTGTGAGTAGGCGGCAACATATTTTTAAATAAAGAATTTTTAAGGAAAAATGGAGAAAAGGATATAACCAAAAATATGCTAATAAAAGAGAAGATGGGCTGGTGATATTCTGAGGGTAAGGAATAAGCAGAGGTCAGCCTGAGTACCCCATTGGCATCCTAATGATATCAAAATAAAAGTGAGAAAAGCCTCCAGAACATTGGGGGAACTCTATATGGCAAACTTCAGAGAGAATATGGATATGAGTCATAAAGGATAGACTAGTGTGGATGGTTCACAATCCAGATCCTTGAAGGGAATGCACACATTTTTGACCTCACAGTTCCTTTTGGATTTTGAGCACATTCATGAGAAGCTTTGTCTGCTTCCATCTGGGCTAAGCTGCCGTTCTTCTCTTTAAGTCTGGTTAAAATATCTACTAGACAATCTAGCTAATAATCCGTTGAAATAACCAGGACTGACACTTGCATTCTAAATGTGAGAGACTGAAATGTTTAAAACTTTAGGGTGTCATTGTCTCATATTGGTTTTGGTACAGGGTATCCTTTCCATTTGTTTGTTGGGTTCATGTTTTAAAATAGAATGATTGGGAAAGACTTCTCATAGAAGACAGAATTATAACCAAAACTTTAAAGAAGCCAGGAAGTAGAGATGAGGAGGGAATCCAGCATTCCACTTAAATAACCAAGACTGCAACATAAATTCTAAATGCCAGTTGAAACATCTGGAAGTTTTGAATTTTAATAATGGGGAGGAGGAGGGTGTACAGTGAATCCTGTTCAGTTATTTGTGGTGCTTATTTAAAATTAGCAAGACAGATATACTATGTAAATACACTATGCTTTTAATGAAAGTTCCTTTTTTATATAAATCTATTGAACTTTAAAAAAAATTACAAGAGAGCAGAAACTACTACAATTAATTATATCATTCATTTGAATTGCAGGTCAAAGCATGCTTGTAACCTACATTATGTAACAATGCTAAAGTATAGCGTGCCTTTAGTATATTTTTAGCCTATGTCACCCAACGTTATCATTTTTAAAAAGATTCCATTAAATTTCTTTACTTTAGGGCTGTGGCTAAAAACCACAAACCTCAAAATGGTTTACAAGTTAATGAAATAAAAATGGTGAAAAATAGAAAATCATGGTGAAAAATGGTCAGCAAGGTCTTCCAAGGACACAAGGAAATAGACTTAATAAACTACTTTTTTTCTTTACATGAAAGGTTAACATAAGCTAATTCTACAAATATGAAAACATTTTCTAGAATTTCAAGTGACTAGAGAATTCAGAATTTCAGGAGAAAGGAAAAAAATAAAGAAAGGAAAGGAGAAAGGAGGGAAAGAAGGAAGAAAGGAAGGGAAAGGAGGGAGGAAACAACAAAAATTATGGATAGCCTTCAAATCCAGTTACCTTCTGAGGCCAATCAACACTCCCTATGAACTTACAATGTTTGGTTTCAAAATGGCCATAGTGTTATGTAAGCAGGGCAAATGATTTCAGGACAGATGACAGGGGAGAAGGATAATTCAATTCTAGTCATATTCACTCTGGGAGGGAGGAAAATTCACACCATCCTTTTTCATCTGACAGTTTGTACTCCCTCACTTTCCACTGAGACCCATTTCCCTCTTCTAAAGGAGGATTCAGAACAGTGGAAGACCCTGGAGAGGTACAGGAACAAGAGGCATCAAGGGGAGGAATTTCATCTTCCTAGATGTTTATATCTAAGACAAAAGTCTGACTATCTCACCACAGTTATGGTCCTAGCAGAGGCATAGCTACTTAAAATTCTGGTCATTTCCTAGAAGAAGGTAGTGGGGAGGGGGGGAGTACCATTAAGTACCATTAAAAGGTACTTAATTAGAAGCCCTTGTAGGAAAGGGAGAACAGGGTTACTTGGAGTAACAATTCTACTACTACATCTCTATTAAGCATTCGGTGTCTTGTCAGTCTTCTCTGCTGGATCATTTTACATTGAACCAAAGTTGTACAGCATATAGACACTGTTAATATCCACTGCACCCCTGTGTTTCTTGGAGTCAATATAAGGAATTATTTTTTCAGCACATGAAGAAAAATATAAGACTACCTTCTAATCAGTTATTTTACAAAGATTGAAGAAGACATGGCATTTGGCAATCACAATGTGACAAAACAAAATAAGAATAATCAGAACAAGAGATGATCTATGTTCACATTCACTTTCATTACGTTTTACCCTAAAATAGCACCTCAGTTTTCAAGTGGCTTTACAGGAAGGAGAAATAAGAAAATAGAAGGGGATGGAGTGACTGTTTAATAAGGAATAATAAAACTAAGAGATGAAGGCTCCTAATAGAATGAAAGGTGAAGCCCAGATGGCCAAGTCAGTCAATGATGTCTTCTTTATATCAGTCAATAATGGATGCGCAAATTTGGAGTGTCCACCCCAAATGTTTACATGGACCATTTGTGCCCAACCTGTGGTAGAGCATTCCAAGCTCGGATTGGTCTGATCAGCCACAGTCGCAGACACTGAAACTTGACTTTGTCACAGTGATGTCATTTTGGTCCTTTTCGAGGATGAAGGACCACAGCTAACCGACCAATGATAGAGGAGGAAGCAAGAGTGCAATTCTTTCCCAAGCAAGGCTTCCATAGTAGGACGCTGTTTTCCAATTTGACCTCCAGAGTTGTGTTTTTGAGGAACATCAAAAGACCATGAAGGTGTTTATCCCTTCTAACTTAAAATTTTCATGCCAATCACTTGCATTTCCTGAGCCACAGAAATAAACAAATGGAGAAACCATTTGATTCCATTTCTTTTCTCCATGACTTTGCACTGATTGTACCTCATGCCTGGACTGCCCTCTCTCCTCACCTCCACTTTACTTCCCTGACTCCTTTCAAATCAGTTCAAATGTCAGCTTCTGATGGGTCCTTGCAGGTCCTTCTATACTATGTATCTGGTATGTACATATTTACTTACATATTCCCTGTTGGTAGACAAGTTTCTTGAAGTCAGGGATCATGTCTGCATGGATTTGATTAGATGAAACAGGGATATAGCTATAGCTAGCTAGATTAAGAAATACAGAGAAAATATTGTGGGGGCTAGTAAGTAGGCATCAGAATGCTCAGTTGATGAAATGGCTCAAATGGAAGAGGCTGAAAAATCCATTTTGAAGAGATAAGGTATTATCGTGACATATAATGAAACTGGAGAAATTTGAGTCATATGTAGATATCATGTAACTGCTTCCAGTCTACTAGTTACACAATGAGAAGAATCCTTTTTGATTGGCTGCATAGTAAGTACTGGGGTACAGTCAAAAAGAACTAATTATTCAGATCCTGTCCTTTTTGGTCTGACTCCTTCCTGCTTGACTGCATTCCAGTGAGAAAAGATGCTGTTACAAAAGATACCTTGGGTCCTCCCCATCCCAGGTTGACATATGGTCTATGGATAAAAACTTAGAACTAAAGCCTTAATTTTTTGCCTCAGCATTTCTTTTTTTATCCCTGTTCTAAGTAAATGTTACTAGAGAGAGTTATGACCTTGTGAACTCTGAAAGATCAGGAGGATAAGCCTCCAGGAAATGTAGCAGCAGAGCCTCATGAGGCTTCATGGCTATCTAGTCCAGTATTGTGGACATGAACCTCAGGAACCATCCAGTAAAACTCATTCAGTGGCTAATCCTCATTTAGATATGAATTTGGTGGAACCAAGGCTATGGAGAAATTGCTGGAAGTCTGAGTTAACTCTTCCCTAGGACCAAAATGCTGCTGGGAGAAAATGTAAGCACATTTTCTTGCTATGGCTTTGAAGTATTCTCTTCAGTTCTGAAGGCTCCGTAGAAAAAAACTGATGTCAGATTAAGTGGAGCTGTGGTATTAATCACTAAGAATGAGCTATCAGTGAACTGATAGCATTAGAAAAAAAGATACCCCAACCCCTCAGGTATGCATCTAGATCTCTGAGAGGGATTCATAAGGCTATAAAGAAGGCTCTTTGCTCCAGAAGATTAAGTACAAAGTATAAATGCATTTTTACTTTTTATTTTGGTATTCCAAAACTTAACATAATTTCTGGTGCATAATAAACAGCAAATTTTGCTTGATTCATTCGTCATCGTTTCTCCACTATCTTCAAGTGTCTGCACATTTCAATTGATAGTGTTGAGTGAGGGAGAGGTGATACATAAGAATGTAATGATGACTTACCTGTGTTCACAATCCCTTTATCCCATATAATCTAATAATGAGTCTAAATACCTTTATATTAAAGGAAGAATTAAACTTAAATGCAACTTAAATCTTGAAATGAGTATATCAACAAAAATCAACCTAGCAAGCATAAAAGGGGAAGAATTCAATTAGTAAAAAAAAAATCTTCACATCAAATTCAACTAATAAGGATCTGATATCCAAAATACATAGGCATCTAACACAATTATATATGAAACCAAGAGCCATTTCTCAATGGAAAAATGGTCAAAGAACATAAAATCAAATGATTCTTAAAAGAATTTCAAGCAATTAGCAATCATTGCCCATAATAATATTAGAAATTCAAATCAATACAATTATGAGGTTTCTTCTCACATGCAGCAAAATTACAAAATAGTGGAATAGTCAATATTGGAAGGATTATGGAAAGGAAGGCACACTAACTCACTGTGGTGGCAACTCTGGTTTGGTGTAACATTGCTTTTAAAAGCAATTTGGAATTGTATTAAGAAAGTGATCAAAGCATCAATTCATTATAACTCTGAGATACCACTGGTAGGTATACAATCCAGGGTGGTCAAAGGAAAAATGAAAAGTCCTATAGGATTATAAATAAAAATATTATATAGATAGATAGATGCATATATACATGCAGACATATACACACACATATATATGTTTTTATATATGTATATATACATATATAGAGAGAAGGAGAGAGAGAGCAGCAAAACTAGAAACAATTTCCATCAATTGGGAAATGACTAAACAGATTATGACCATGAAAATGTTACATATCAATGCATTATAAAAATTAATTATTATATAATTATATAATAATTATTATAAAAGTAAGTAATGCATTAAAAAAATAATGAATATGAAGAATGCAGAGAAGTATGGGAAGACTCATATGAACTGATGCATAATGAAACAAGCAGAACCAGGAAAACAATAACCAAAGTGACCATAGTGATGAAAATAGGAAAAAAAAATTGAAACACCATGAAATTTTAATGACCAAAGCTGACTGAAAAAGAGATATGAAAATTTACTTCTCTTTTTTCTTTGCAGAGAGGGACAAAAAGCATGAAATGCTGAAAATACTGTCAGAATCTGTTAGCATTTTAATGACTTTTGCTGAAATACTCTTTCTTCAATCTTTTTCTTCTTTGTGAAGTGATAGTTCTCTATGTTGGCAAAGAGGAATTAATGTATTGGGAAGAGAAGGTAAGATAAAAACAAAATATATCATCTTGTTAAAAATAAGTGTATTTACTATTAGACGTAGACTTATAGAGGAATGTGACTGCGTTTGAGTGTGAACACCCTTCGTGAACAGACGTTATTATGAATTTCAGTACTATGTATTGTGTCCGCTTCCCTCTGAACAAAACCACCTCAGAAGATGATTTCATTCTTTTTCTTCATGTGATTTAACAAAATACAATATTATGAATATCTGCTATATTCAATCTAATATCAGAAGCAGTAAGGTCTCAAGGCAGTGAAAAATTTACTAGACTCGAATTTAGATCTTCTAATTCCAAGTCCTGATCGTACACTTAGTAACAATGTGTGACTAGCTTTGCAAGTCACTTAAACCTTCTAAAGTCTGTTTTCTGATCTGTGAAATGGGTTTAATAATATTTTCACTTTCTCATTTTCATTGTGAAGGTGTTTTGTAATGGCTAAATAAATGTAAATCGAGCCATTTTCTACATTGAAGAGGAAGAAACAAAAATCACATTTGTTCTTAAAGAGCTTGAGAAAGGTTCTAATCCAAGTACGTTGAACGTCCTGAATGACCTCTGTTGAAGGAAGGAGAATGACCCATAGATTTCTCTGTTTTCATATAATGATAATTAATGAAAATTGATGATGATAACTAAAACACACTTATTTTTCTGTTTTTAAAAGTTTTGTCAATGCCTTTTTAAATCAATTATTTTTAATACCCTTTGGAAAATCTTTTCCACCCCCCCAAAAATAGAATCCCCCTTGTAATGAAGAAAAATAGTTAAGTCAAATTGAACTACAGAGTAATTAATTCACTATCTACCATTAAGAGAGAAGCATATATCTCAGTAGAAAATGTTAAGGTTTAAAAACCAATTTCTTCATAGCAACTCTATGGAGTTAGATAATATAAGCACTATTTCATTTTTCAAATGAGGAAACTGGAGTTAAGAAATATTAAGTGACTTTCCTTTGCGTATCAAGCTATTATGGGGCAACTAGGCAGCACAGTAGACAGAGCACCCTGCCTAGACTCAGAAAGACTCATCTTCCTATGTTCAAATCTGGCCCTAGACACTAGTTGTGTGACCCTGGGAAAGACACCTAAACCTGTTTGCTTCAGTTCCTCATCTGTAAAATAAGCTGGAGAAGGAAATGGTAAGCCTCTCCACTATTTTTGCTAAGAAAACCCAAAATGGGGTCGGATACAATTGAAGAAATTAAACAAGGACAGAATGAAGCAATCATACTTCAGAGCTCGAACTATTACACAAGTCTTCTAATTCCATGATCAGTAACTCATGTACTAGGAGACATTTTCCAGGTGGAAAGTTCAGCAAAAACCAAGCAAAAAGCATCAAGTCCTTGGTTGGTTGTTGTCCTTTGTCTTCTAAGAGGACCAAAATGACATCACCACTGTAAATTGAAATTTCAGTGTGTCTAACTGTGGCTGATCAGACCAATATGAGCTCGGAATGCTCTGCCACAGGTTGGACACAGATAGTCCATATGAATATTTGGGGTGTATATCCCAAATTTGCGCATCCTTCATTTACTTTGTGCTATCTCAATTCTGCTTTGCTCAAAGAGCATGCCATCCTGTGCCAGTGTCTCCCATGTTGCACAGTCAAATCCAAAGTTCCTGAGAGAGACCTTGAAAGTGTCCTTGTATCATTTCTTCTGGCCACCATGTGATTGCCTGCCCATGCAAGTTCTCCATAAAATAGTCTTTCTGGCAAGCCTACATTTGCATTCAGACAACGCAGCCCATCAGAGTTGCACTTTCTGAAGCATAGTTTGAAAACTTGGCAGTTCAGCTTGAGCAAGGACTTCAGTGTCTGGCACCTTATCATGCCAAGTGATCCTCAGAATCTTCCTAAGACAGTTCAAATGGAAGTGATTCAGTTTCCTGGCATGACACTGGTAGACTGTCCATGTTTCAGAAGCATATAACAATGAGGTCAGTACAATAGCTCTGTAGACCTTCAGTTTGGTAGTCAGTCTAATACCTCTTTTCTCCCAAACCTTTCTTCGGAGCCTCCCATACACTGAGCTAGCTCTAGCAACACGTGCATTAACCTCATTGTCAATGTGTACATCTCTGGAAAGCACACTTTACAAGGTAGGTGAACTTATCCACAGCATCCAAAACTTCTCCATTTCTTGCAACCAATGGTTCCACATATGGATGGTGTGGTGGTGGCTGATGGAGCACCTTTGTTTTTTTAGTTTTAATTATTAGGCCAAAATTAGCACAAACAGCAGAGAATTGATCCAACTTTGTTGCATCTCAGCTTCAGAGGCTGCACTGAGTGCACAATCATCTGCAAACAGAAAATCATGCACCAACACTCCCTCCACTTTGGTCTTGGCTTGTAACCTTGTAATCAAGTCCTTATTTTACCAATGAATACACTGAGATGAGAGAAGTAAGTGATTTACTCAAAGTTACACAGCTAATTAATGGCAAAGCTGCCAGTTCCTAAATCCTATTTGCTGCTGTGATGACACTATTCTGTTTCCCTCCATTTCTATTAGAAAACAATTTATTGTGACTTGGTCCAGGGCAAGTGGAACGTTCTTAGATGATTGTTTAAGAAGCAGATTTTAAGGAGATCATTGATCCATTCCATCTTGGACTATACCTATCTAGTAATTCCTCTAACAAGAAAAACTGGTGCTGGACTTGTCGTACTTGCAATTCCTCTTGGTTACTTACTGGAAATTAAGATTTAGGGAAGGAAGGGTGGTTCTTTGTACTGTACCAAGCTTTTTCTCCCAAAGTCTCCTCCTAAGCCCTGATGGACAATAGAGAATAATAAATGTGTATCCCTTCTAGTTGTAGATCCCCCGAAAACAGCTAATAAGAGGCCCCAACAGATATCATCTAAGGTGGATGATTGGTGTTTTTAATTTTGGTTTTCTTGCTGCTTGCTTGCAATCTATACTATGCAGAAATTGAATTAGGCTACCTTTCTAGGAAGGAGTGAACGACACTAATCTATATCCTGCTTACCAGTAGTAATGTAAGAATGATGCAAATGAAAATAATGTAAATCAGGTGAACGAATAATTTCCTCTGGGAAAATGTGGAAGATAAATTTACTTTTGTCCTATAAAACAAGAGTGGACAAACCGCTAGAACATATAATCCGAATATATGAAATCAACACAACTGAATTAAACTAAATTTCTGTGATTATCTTTAGTTTGACATGGCTAAAATATAACATTAACAAATGCTATATTTCTCTGTTTAGTCCTTGTTACATCATTCATGCTACTAATGTAAAAAAATAATCAGAAGCACAGTAATCTATGCTAATTTTATTCCTCAAGTCCATTAGAAATATTCAGAAAAGCAGAAGCAGTAGTCAGTGCCATCTAATAAAGAATGGAGGAAGTAAACTTTCAGGAGAATTTCATAAACAAATAGCATGAAAGGAAAATGAAATAGTCAACCTTGTCATTCTAAAATAAATAGAATCTGATATTTCTACTTAAAATAAATAAGATGAAATGCATTTTACATTCAAAGACTAAGGGGATTATTCCAAGAGGAAAAGAGAAAAGCAAATTGAATCTTTGGGTATATGCCCCCAATGAAGTTAATAAAAGGAAGAAATGTATTATAACAGGGGCGTGCTGGAGCCAGCTGGTACCAGGTGGACCACTGTTAAATTTTCAGTGACAGCACTTACACCTCATAAATCAGGAAATGCTACAAATAAGACTGTGAATTATTGTTTTGTTGATATCTAGACTTATGCAAATGATGGAGTCTCACATCCCTTCTTACAAGTATGGTGCCAGGATTCTCTGATGCAGCTGCATTCCTGAAAAATGATGGTGATCGTCAGAGTCAATGGATGTGACCCCTACTGGGAGTCTGGTGACTAGGGCAGCATTCACCTCAAGCAGAATAGATGTTATGGCCATTTGTGACTCTTTTATTGATCTCAGCTTCATGGTTTCTATGTTCCAATATGATTCCACCCATGGCAAGTCCATTGGTATTGATAAGGTAAAGAATGGAAAGTGGGCAATCAATGGAAAAACCATTTTTATTATCACCCAAGAGTATCGTCCCACCAATATTAAATGGGGAGAGGCTAGAGCCAAGTATAGAGTCCATTGGTTTCTTTACCATCATGAAAAAGACCAGGATTGACTTGAAAGGTAGACCTAAACAAATATTATTTCTGCCCCTTCTACTAGTGTCCCTATGTTCCTCATGGGAAAGACCCAATAAAATATAATTGCTTTAAAATGCTCAGCAATGCCATCAGCTGTGAGGCCCACCCTGGCCAAGGTCATTCATGACAACTTTGACATTGTTGGAACTAGGCCATTACTGCTACCCAGAAGATGTTAGATGGCTCCTTACGTTGTGGAGTGATAGGCATGGATTTCCCCAATATAGCATCCCTGCTTCCACTGGTGTTGCCAAGGCTGTGGGCAAGATCAGAGCTGAGCTGAATGAGAAGTATGACCTTTGGCATTCCTGCTCCCAGTGTAACTGTTCTGATGTGACCTGCCACCTGGAGAAACCTGCCAACTATGATGAAATCCGGAAAGTGATGAAGCAAGCATCAAAGGTTATCTTGTGCTACATAGCAGACTAGGCTGTATCTTGTGACTTTCACAATTTCATCCACTCTTCTACCTTTGATGCAAGCATTGGCATTGCCCTCAATGACCATTTTGTCAAACTCATTTTCTGGTAGGACAATGATTACAGTTATAGTAACCATGTAGTAGACCTCATTGTCTACATGGTGTCCAAGAAATAAAGTGGAAAACTAGGGATTTTTATTTCCAGTCAAAAGAGGAGTTCTACCACTGGACAGCCCACATCCCTAACCTATTTCCCTATCATGGGGATCCTATGTCCCATTCATGTTCTTTGTACCCATGTTCATTGATTGTTTTCTTTTTTTCTCGAGGAGGACAAAAATGACATCAATAGAGTCAAGTATAGTGTATCCAACTGTGGCTGATCAGACCAATACAACCTCAGAATGTTCTACCACAAGTCAGGAACAAATAATCCCTGTGAATATTTGCACATCTTTCATTCCTATTGAACTACTTCAATTCTGCTTTGCTCAGAGAACACAGCACCTTCTCTGATGTGGACATACCATGATGAGTGGTCCTGTGCCAGTGTCTCCCATATCACACAATCAATTCCAAAATTCTTGAGAACTTAAGAGTGTTTTTGTATTACTTCTTATGACCACCATGTGAGTGCTTTGCCTTGTGTGAGTTCTCTATAAAATAGTATTTTTGGCAAGCATAGGTTTTGCATTCAAACAACATGGCTAGCCCATCAGAGTTGCACCTTCTGAAGCAGAGTTTGAATGCTTGGCAGTTTAGCTCTAAAAAGGACCTCAGTATCTAGCATCTTACCCTGCCAGGTGATCTTCAGAATCTTAATAAGACAATTTAAATGGAAGTTATTCAGTTATTCAGTTTCCTATAATGGCATTAGTATACTGTATTGTTTTCATAGGCAGATATCAATGGGGTCAGCACAATAGCTCTGCAGACTTCCAGTTTGGCAGTCAGTCTAATATTTCTTCTCTCCCACACTTTACTTTGGAGCTTCTCAACCTCATTATCCATGTGTACATCCCTGGAAAGTATGCTACCAAAGTAACTGAACTTATCCGCAAAATTCAAAACTTCTCCATTTGCTATAACCAATGGTTCCCACTTATGGATGGTGTGGTGGTAGTTGATGGAACACCTGTGTTTTCTTGGTATCAGTTGTTAGGCCTGAGCATGGAAATCACACAAGCAGCAGAGAATAAATCCATAGTTCGTTGCATCTCAGCTTCAGAGGCTGCAGTGAGTGCACAGTCATCTGCAACCAGAAAATCATACACCAATATACCCTTCACTTTAGTCTTGGCTTGTAGCCTTTTCAAGTTGAAGAATTTACCGTCATTGTGGTAGCTGACCTTCATGCCATGTTTGCTCTCACTGAAGGCATTTGACACATGGAAGAAAACATCATGCTAAAAATCATGGTAGCAAGTACATATCCTTGTTTCACTCCATGTGACAAGGAAAGCACAAGAGCATTGTCCATTATCCAGAATCCAGGCAAGCGTGCTGTCATGAAATTGACATGCAATGCTGTTGAACACAGTTGATAGAGCACTGGCGCTTGAGTCAGGAAGACCTGATTTCAAATTAGACTCTTGACTAACTGTCTTACTAACTTGACTTACTAGCTGTGTGACCCTGGGTAAGTCACTTAACTCCAAATGCACCCCTGTAGTAGTGGCAAGAACGATAATGTCCCACTAGCATCAATAAAATCACTATATTTGGGGGGGGAGGAAAAGTGGTAAAGAAAATGTCTAAAATGGATGTTAAACTTAGAAGTCTGTTGTGTATATGTTGTTTTTAGGGGAGCTAGTTGTTAAAAATTTAACAGTACATTCTTGCCCACATACAACAAAATATTTCTAATTGTGCCCACTGTGGTAGCAAAAACTAGAATTTAAGTGGTTAGGCACCGATTAGTGGAATGGCTGAACAATGTTTACTATATTAACAGAATGGAATTTTATTGTGCCGTAATGATTAACATCGGAAATTCAGGGAAACTTGGGGTGGCCTTTATGGAGAAATGCAGAATGAACAAAGCAGATTCAAAGAAACAATCTATACAATGCCTAAAATAATGAAAATAGAAGGAACACTAAAGGGAAGTACAAATCTAATTAATTGAAATATTCCATATTGGTCAAGAAGTACAGAGACTTTCACAGGCATCTTTTCTCAATAAATAGGAAGGGTGCTAAAGGTGTGAAAGATAGCATGTTTTCAGGTTTAGTTTCTTGGGCTGTTAGTTATGAAGTTTAACTATTTCTTTCTTACAAGGAAGAGTTCAATAAAGGAGAGAAGATTGTACAGGAGAATGATATGTGCAGTTTCACAAAACCAGTAAGTGACACAACTACATCACTCTCTCTCTCTCTCTCTCTCTCTCTCTCTCTCTATATATATATATATATATATATATATATATATATATATATATACACATTTATATATATACACATATACATATATATGTGTGTATATACACACATATACATACCATACTATATATACATGCATGCTATACCATATATACATACATACTATATATATACATACATACTATATATGTATATATGTATATATCATGGGGGGGCAGGGAGGAAGAGGGTATGACACCCATTTTTTAAATCAAAAAACCCTCTATTTCAATCCAATAAATTAGTAAGGTCTACTCTGTCCCATTTCAAGTTTTTTTTTTTCCTATCATCAGATATTCTTCCCTACCTTCAGGACTTCTACTACCTCATGGGGAGAATGCCACAAGAGTCAATGAATCATGACCTTAAGGTTCTGACCCAAACGTCTATGACCAAGCCAGAGGGGCCACCCAACCTGACAACAACAAATGTATCTCCTTGAAGAACAAGTTACTATAATAACCAATTAATTAATCACAAAACTTCCTCTAAAGCAAGTTCCTTTCTAGCTTCCTTTTTTGGATTAGCCCTTGGACTTTGATCTACTTAAGACCTCTGCAGCCTAATCATTCTTCATGGTATGCGAAAGTCATACATGGTATATATATTCAGAAAATGGTGGAATCAGGAATAACGTAATAGTTTTCATTCAATCATGCCCCGCAATAGGGTGGGTGTAAACACTTTGGCTTTTTTGCATGTCTTTACCCATATTTGTTTCCTTTAGGTACAGTAAAAGAACAAGGGAAGATGGTACAATTTTTTTTAATATCATAAAATATGGGATCATTGCTTTAGAGATTATCATTTCCAGACTCCTCATTTAACAGTTGAGGAAACTGAGGCCCAAAGAGGGCATACAGCTATTAAATATCTGAGATAATATTGAATCACAGGTCTTCCTGACTCCAAGTCCAATGTCTTATCTGCTACCCTAGACAGCCTGTATATAAAGTTAATAATTTATATTTCTTTTTAAAATGGTATATGGTTAAGTATCAACACTGACTATTGCATTCCTTACCATCTAAATGAAGTAGAAATTGAAAATATATAAAAGAAGCTGCAGCATAATTGACAACTAATTAGAACAATTTAAACCATTTGCATTATGACCCTGGTAATGCCAGAGGAGCAGGGAGGGGGAGGAATTCACTTGACTCTTTGAATGACTATATTATCCATTTGCTTCTTCATATAAGTCTGCATAAGTGTTTTGAAAATGTGTTTATAATATCCAATTTCTAATTCAATTGTTTCTTCCATTTTTCCCCCTATGGTCAGTCAGTTTAGCTCAGTAAAATTGAATTAAGTGGGGAAAGAAAATTCAATCACATCATTTTCCCTCCAGCTCTCTGTTCTTCCCATCATGCAATGCTAAATTGAAAGATGAAGAGCTTTTTTCCCATTTTAGGTGATAAATTGTATAATAAGAAAAAAGTTCCATTTAGAATGTGATTTCATGTATGTCTCTTTTATGTTCTACAATATAAATAGCCTTTATTGAATTGTTTGTGTTCAATAATTAATTAACTTGTGGTAACACTTATAATGCTAGAAATTTGATTTCTAATCCTCAATCAGAATAGGTGGGGAAAGAAAAAAAAAGGAAAGAAAGTTCAATAAGTTCTCTACTACATTTCTAGAAATAAATGTACACCAGGCAATTTTAAATACTTCCCTTCTCTGAATTCTCTCTTGAAAAGCAAATAAACTAGGACATGGATCAGTAGATGCAAGAGCACAGACATTTCATTTAACTTTTCTTGACCACAGTTTCAATATTTATAAAATTAAGAATTTGGACTAAATAATATTAGCTGACATCTATATAGCAATAGAGCAGTTATAGTCTACTATTGGGTCTTCCTAATTTATAGTCTCTACAATCCATCCTCCATACAGCTACCAAAATATTCCAGTAGCCCAGCTCTGACCACACCAGAGTCATACTCATGAAGCTCCAAGGGCTCCCTAGCTTTAGGAATAAATACAACAATCTCTATTATTTCTTTGGAGTCCTTTGCAACCTGGCTACTCCTCACCTTTCAAGATTTATTGTAAATTACTCCCCTTCATATACCATATACTTCACATAGTATATATTCTAAACAACAAATTGTTGTTTCTCATATGCAACATTCCATCTTTCATCCATAGATTTTACGTGGGCTTTCTAAAATGTTTAGAAGGCTCTCTCATTTTTATGCCCAACTCTTAGACTCTAGAAGTTCTTTCAAGGGTCATCCAGAGCCCCTGCTCTAACTTCTACCCTTTCCTGGTTTCTACCACTACCTGGTTTCCACCCTCCCAGGTCAACTCTGTACTCCCCTGTTCTCTCAATGCCCTTGAGCCTTTGGTCCTATATTAACACTCAAGCCTTGACAAACCCTAATCCTGGATTACAAATCCTTCCCTTCTCCTCCCTCTACTCCTATTTATATGCTGAGAAATGAAGTTTAAGGCAAGCATTCAGTGAAATCAACTGAGTTCACCACTAAGTTAGACTATTTAATCTTAATTGGGTCTTCAATAAGTCAATTATTTTATTCTCCCAAAATTAATTCTTTTTAAAAATATACCTTCATGTTTTTAAATTCTGTTCTTAACAAAAATGAGCATTTCTATATTTAAAAATATAGAACAGAAAAAGATTTTAAAGTATATAAATTCAATGTGCTGCTTTCAACCCTATCCCACTTGTCTGTGTCTCCTTGATTGTCTTCTGTTTTTTTGTGCATTTTTTAAAAGTTTCAGTGACTATCTTTTCTTTTTGTTTTTGAGAGGGGGAAATATTGCTGTCTTTGTCAACTCCCTTCCCCCACCTCCAAATAATTTCCCAAATGAAAAGCAGAAAAACCAAACCTGTCTAACAAATTAACAGTTGATAAAAACAAATCAATATTTGACCACAGCCAAAAATAAAAAAAAAATAATATAAGGAATAAATTTTCTTATTTTATCAAATCTACTACTAAACAATGTTTTCCCAATTACATGTCAAGACAATTTTTAGCATTTATTTACAAGATTTTGAGTTCCAAATTTTTCTCTTTCCTTCCCTCCCCTCCCCTTTTCTGAAAATGGTAGGCAGTTTGATATAGTTTATACAAGTACTATCATATTAAACATATTTCCATATTTGTCAGAATTGTGGAAAAAGAAACAGATCAAAAGGAAATAAAACCATAAGAAAAAATAAAATAAATGGGAAAGTATGCTTGGATAAAAATAAAATAAGTGGGAAAAGCATGTTTTGATCTGCCTTCTGAATCCACTAGGTCTTTATATGGCTATGGATAACATTTTCCTTCATGAGTCCTTTACAGTTTTCTTGGATCATTGTGTTCCTTAGAAGAACTGAGTCATTCATGGTTGACCATCACACAGTATTACTGATACTATGTACAATGTTTTCCTGGTTTTGATCATTTCACTTTGTATCAGTTTGTGTAAATCTTTCCAGGTTTTTCTGAAATCTACCTGTTAATCATTTCTTATTTCACAATAGTATTCCAGTACATTCACATACCACAGCTTGTTCAGCCATTCCCCAATTGATGGCATCCCCTTAATTTCTAATATTTTGCCACCATGAAGAGGAATGTTATAAACATTTTTTTCACTTGTAAGTCCTTTTCCCCTTTTTATAATCTTTTTGGGATATAGACCTAGGAGTTGCGTTGCTAGATCAAAGGGTATGTGGCATTTGGTTCTATTTCCCAAGTCAGTTGTTTTTCCCATGAGGTATTTTACATTTTCTTCCTTTTTTCATTCTTTTTGAATTTCATTTATTCATAACATCTTGTAGAGTCATTAGCTTCCATTTGTTCACTTCTGTTAAGGTAGAGTTGTGACCTGATTCAACCATTTTGGAGAGCAATTTGGAACCATGCCCAAAGAGCTATAAAACTGTGAGTACCCTTTGATCCAACAATACCACTGCTAGGTATATTTTCACTGACCTCTAAAAAAATGGAAAAGGACATATTTGTAGAAAAATATTTATAGCAACTCTTTTTGTGGTGACTAAGCCTTTGGAAATTAAACGGAATGTCAACCAATTGGAGAATGACAATCAAATTGTAATAGAATACTACTGTGCTATAGGAAATAACAAGCAGAATAATTTCAGAAAAACCTGGACTTACATGAACTGATGCATAATGAAGTGAACAGAACCAGGAGAATGTTGTACGTAGTAATAGCAATATTAAGAACTGCGAATCAGTTATTGCCAGCAATACAATGATCTAAGACAATGCTAAAGGAATAATGATGAAGCATGCTATCCATTTCCAGAGAAAGAACTAATATTGCTTGCATGCAAACTAAAGCATGTTATTTTTCACTTTCTTTTTTTCCTTTTATTTGAGTCTTCTTGTACAAAATGAGTAATATGAAAAAGTTTTACATAATAACATATATACAACTGTAATGGTAAGGGAATTTGAAGATCTTCACTGCCCCTTTATAGGCCTATGTGACCTGCTTTGAGTTTTGACCCACACCACAGCTTGAGTCTCATGAAGCTCACAGTGGGAGGTGCTCACCAAATGGGCAGAGCAGAAAGAAAGAATGAGGTGGAACTGAGAGAGAGAGAGAGAGAGAGAGAGAGAGAGAGAGAGAGAGAGAGAGAGAGAGGGCAGAGTAGAGCAGAGCAGCTAGTGAGAGTGAGAGAGGGAGTGATTATGCTTAAGGGAGCTTGTTTATGGGGAAGTTTGAAGGAGGAAAGGCTTGGGGATGGCCATGCTCCCTGCACTGATAATGTGTATAAATTTCCTTATTGCCATGATAGATTTGTCTTTCTGGTGTTTGAATAAATGTCTTGGTTTTGTCATTGAGGAAGAGAGTTTATATTTTGAAAATTTACCCTGGAAATACACATGCATGCCCATATTGCATTGCCACAATAATAACCTATATCTCAAGGATGGGTGAGAGAAGAGAAGGAGAGACAGATGGAATTTGGGACTCAAAACTTTAAATAATTTTTTTTTACAAAAAAAACCTGATGAGACTCCCAGGTGGGGCAGAGCCAAGATGACGGAGTGAGAGCAATGACTCACCTAAGCTCTCAGACAAACTCCTTCAGATACCTCTGAAAGAAGAATCTGACCAAATTTTGGAGGTGCGGAATCCAGTGGGAGACAGACTGTGACAGATTCGGAGCCCAGGTTGGACTGGAAGGTCCACGGGAAGGATCTGTTCCGAGGGGGTGAGCCCACAGTGCACAGCACAGCCGGCCAGCGCAAGGGAGCAGAAAGGTCCCAAGAAACCTGAGAGTGGTGAGCTGAACCAGTGGAGCAGCACCAAGGGAGGCAGACAAGCCAAACAGAGCCAGTGAGAGCCACCAAGCACCAGATATCAGCACAGCAGCTTCTGAGACCTACAGCCCAAAGATTAAACTTTGGTAAGTCACCTACTTGAACTTCCGGGAGCCAGGATGGCAGAGTGATCAGTAAATGCTCTCTCCTCCCATCTTGATGACTGTGAAAGAACCATAAAATATTTCCCCAGAAAAATCCTGTATCAGCAAGAACAGAAGAAGGAGGCCAATAGTCTCATAACACCTGAGGCTAGGAAAATAGCTAAGGGGGATTCCTCCTACAGTGGCAGAGGCAAACCGGAAGGACAGAGGACCCAGGGCAGAGAAAACTTGCACTAGGACCCAGGCAAGCCTCAGCACCAAGAGAGGAGCCCCAGGATGGGTGGGAACACACATTAGCATCTAGGTGTGCCTCAGCTGTCCAGGAGAATCAGAAAGACAATAGGGCAGCTGGGATTACCAGCCCCTGAGCTTGCCTTTGCCTCAGTTCAGCTGAGGAGATCTCCTGTGACCAGACCACTCCTTCTCCACACTTAACAAGCTAAACCCAGGGCTGATCAGGGAAACATAAAACAAAAACCTGTTTTTAGCTTTTTCACACATCAGCTCAACACAAAGTTCTGCCGCTTCTGACTGAAAGAACCAGAAGCCACAACACTCAAGCAATATCATGAACAAGAAAAAGCAGAGGGGCAAAAGAACCATAGAATCTTTCTGTAGGGATAAGGACAAAAACACAGACTCTAAAGAGGTCAGAGCTGAGACTGTACTTCCATCTGAAACTTCAGAAGGGACTATGAACTGCTCGTAAGCACAAGCAGCTAACCTGGAACAGCTGAAGAAGGAAACAGAAGAAAAACTGGCCAGTGATTTTATAATTATAAAAAAAAGAATTCCCTGATGAGAACATCTTTTTGAAAAGGAAAATTGAATAAATGGAAAAGGAAGTTCAAAAATTAACTGGAGAAAATAACTCCCTAAAAGGTCAAATGGAAAAGGAAACCCAAAACCTAACTGGGAAAATTGGTTGAATGGAAAAGGAAGTACACAATTTAACGGGAGAAAATAGCTCCCTAAAAGGAAAAATTGGACAGATGGAAAAGGAGATGCAAAAGTTAACAGAAGAAAAAAACAATTTGATAAAGATTAGAATTGGGCAAGTGGAAACTAATGACTCAATGAGACAGCAAGAATCAGTCAAACAAAATCTAAAGAATGAAAAGATAGAAGAAAATGTAAAATATCTAATTGGAAAAACAACTGACCTGGAAAATAGATCCAGGAGAGAAAACTTAAGAATTATTGGCCTGCCAGAAACCCATGATGGAGAAAAGAGCCTGGACAATATCTTCCAGGAAATCAGCAAGGAAAACTGCCAAGCAGTGCTAGATTCAGAGGGCAAAATAGTCATCAAAAGAATCCACCGTTCCCCTCCTGAAAGGGATCCCAAATTCAAAACCCCAAGAAATATCATTGCCAAATTCCAGAGATATCAAGTGAAGGAGAAGATATTACAAGCAGCCAGAAAGAAACAATTCAAATATCAAGGAGATACAGTCAGGATTACACAGGACCTTGCAGCTTCTACATTAAAAGATCGAAAGAATTGGAATCCAATATTCCATAAGGCAAAGCAGTTGGGACTACAGCCAAGGATGAATTGCCCAGCAAAGTTCAGTGTAACATTTCAGGCAGGGAGAAAGTCATTCAACAAAGTAAGGGATTTCCAGAGCTTCTGACCAAAATGCCAGAACTTAATAGACAATTCAATCTTCAAATGCAGGTCTCAAGAGAATCATAAAAAGGTAAACGGGGGAAAAAACAACTTGTCACTCAATTAGGGCAAACTGTTTACCTCCCTATAAGGAAATATAAAAAGGATGTACATAGAGGGAACGGGTATAAAGTAAAGATATCATGATAAAAAAATATAATTTAAGTATGAGAAGGGATTGTAATAGGAGGTGTGAAAAGGAGGAAACAGAAAAAGGCAAATTACATCACAAGAAGAAGTACAAAATTATAGTAGAGGGAAAGAGGGGAGAGAGATGAGCATTGTTTGAGAGGTACTCTCATCTGATTTGTTTAAAGGATGGAACAATAAACTTAAGTAGATAATCCTAAGTAGCTCTGTAGGCAGTAGGAGGGGAAGGGGGAAGAAAGAGTAGGGAGGCTAAAAGGGAGGGAAGAAGCAAAAAACAACTGACTCTAGAATAATGCTTTAGTAAATTTTCATCTCCTAAAGGGATTTAATTCTTCCAAAATGATCTCGTCAATTTCAACCTTGAACTTTTCTTTAAATCACTGATTATTTTTTAAAAATGATACAGTCACATGTCCAGAAAGCACTCTGGGCTTCTTTTTTTATGGATCAGTGCTTTGATTATCCTGGTTTCTTTTAGTGCCCAATCAGATAGTTGTAACGGCAACAGCAATATGGCCCCAAAAACCTAACAGATGTATCCTTTTTTTCTGTTTTCTGATGACATCTTCCCACAAGTATAACATATTCCATATATATGTATATATGGATGATGTATATCATAGACATACATGAATACTATATCACACACACTCATGCTAAAGCAAGAGGTTATAATTATGGATAATTGGAACTTTTAAAATACCATCAAAATGCTATATACAGCAGACCCATAATAACATAGATGATCATTACATAGATATGGACATGTGAAAATGAGTCCCCTGAAAAATATTTCACTCAATAGTTTGTGTATTGAATGTCTATTTTGTCCCTTAGGATTATAAAGGACTTCAATTGTAAAGATATGTCAAAGCATTCAATAACTTACTGGAACAGGCTCATTCTAATGAAAAGAACACTTTCCTGAGAATGAAAACTTGAGTTCTAGTTATGGTTCTTTGAAGTTTTAAACTGTGTGAATTGGATCAAGTCACAGATTCTCTCTATTTCAATCTCTTCATCCAAAATGACTTTCAAAAAAGTATAAAATTAAATGCTGGAAAAGAATTCTCAATAGAGCAGGCAAGTCAACCTATCTGAAATAGCAATCCCCATTGAATATAAGATAGGAGGCATCATCCACTGGGCAGATCAAAATACCAAAACTACTACTATAGGCAAATCTCTTCCTCTCTATGAGATTCAGTGTCCTTACATCTAAAATGGTATCAACCTTATAGGATGATTATGAGGCTCAAATAAAATGATATATACAAGATTCTGTGTAAATTTTAATGCACTATATAAATGTCAGTCATTCTATTTTCTGCTCCTTCTAGCTCTCCATCTTGTTCCAATTGCCACTAACCAGACCCAGATCCCTCACTCCACCCAAATGATCTCAAATATTTGTAAGGTGCATCAGTGCCTGGTACTGGACATTATGAAATACATACCTCAAAAAAGTAGAGTGAAGTATATCTTCAAAGTACTTATTTCAGAAAGATGAACATAAACAGAGCCAATTCTATATTGCAGAAAATATCATTAGTACATTTTCAGGCAACATAATGAGGGCAATGTTGGAGACTGAACTTCTCTCCCCTGAGAATGGTTAATGAAACTAGATGAAATCTTTAATAATAAACACTTGCCCTCTATACTGTGCCAATTATTTACCAAAATTTGTTAAGGCCCAGTTCTCTCTTTTTCTGAGACATTTTCAGTCATTGACAATAAAATGCATAGTGGCTTTAATCCCACTCAAAAAGCATAAAGTTTTATAAGAGAGAGGGAAATTTAATAAGAAATGTCAAGCATGATAACTATCAGGGAAATTTCTGACTTAAAAGGAAATATACAAACCCATTATACTTTGAGAATAAAATCTTAGCAATTACTGTAAAGACATGAGACTCAAAAACATCCCTAGAAATAAGGTGGAAATTCACCTGTCAAGCAATACAAATTCCAGGGACACAAAGTTTCCCACCCCTTTATCCATTCTTACAAAGAAAGGTAAGGCAGAGACAGTATAGCCTGGAGGATAAGGCTCTCAGTTTGGGGTCAGGGAAGTGAGTTCAAATAATCATTTCAAATACTTCCTAGTTTTGTGATACTGATTAAGTCTTTTACTCTCTTTGTGCCTCAGTTTCCTCACCTTCAATATGGCTTGGATTGAGCTCATTCCAATTCTAAATTTATGATTCTAGGAAAAGGAACAATGAAGACAGAAGAACAGAAACACTCTCCTGCCTAGAGTGAAAGGAATTCCAAGAAAAAGACTCTTCAAAAGAATTATATGGGGTGGGGGTAGAACCAAAATGGCAGAGTAAAAGCAAGGCTTTCCTGAGGTCTCCCCCAAAACCCTCCAAAAACCTGTAAAAAATGAGTCTAAACAAAATCTAGAGCTACAGAACCCACAAAATGACAGAGTGAAATAAATCGCCAGCCCAAGACAACCTGGAAAGTTCACACCAGGCAGGGAGAGGAGCACAGTCCAGGGTGGGCCACACTGGCACAGATGGGTTGGAGCAGCCCTCAGGGGATTGAATCATTGGAAGATGTGGTAGTTTCCAGACTTGTCAACCCACAAACGCCAAAAAGGTCAGTGAGAAAATTTTGTGGAACCTGGGTGAAGTAGGAACATGTGGTCTGGCCCAGGCCTGCCCCAGCTCCTGGGTGGTAGGATTGACGGTGATAGTAGCTGTGACAGCAGCAGCAGAGACAGTTTTCAGAGCTCTGAGACCACAGATGGTAGGGGACTGAGCTGCTGTTATAAAATCCCTGAAGTCTGGGACAATACACCCACCCCCACCTCTACCCCTACTGGAAGCACAGTCCTACCTTGACAAAGAGTCAAGTGTTTGACTAGAAAGAGGAATAAACATCACAAAAGAACTGAGGCTATAAAATTTTACTTTGGTGACAAGGAAGATCATGGCATACAAGCAGAGGAGGACAGCAAAGTGAAAACTCCTACATCAAAAGCATCCAATAGGAATATGAATTGGTCATGGGCTATGGAGGAGCTCAAAAAGGATTTTGAAAATCAAGTAAGAAAAGTAGAGGAAAAATTGGGAAGAGAAATGAGAGTGATGCAAGAAAATCATGAAAATATAGTCAATAGCTTGCTAAAGGAGATTCAAAAACAACTGAAGAAAATAACACTTTAAAAACAGACCAACCCATATGGCAAATGAAGTCCAAAAAGTCAATGAAAAGAATGCCATAAAAGCAGAATTGGCCAAGTGAGGAAGGAGATCCAAAAGCTCAATGAAGAAAATAATTCCTTCCAAATTGGAGTGGAGCAAATAGAAGCTAATGAATTTATGAGAAACCAAGAAATCATAAAACAGAGCCAAAAGAAAAAATAGAAGTCAAAGTGAACTATCTCATTCCACTGATCTGGAAAATAGATCCAGGAGAGATAATTTAAAAATTATTGGACTACATGAAAGTCACGATCGAAAAAAGAGCCTTGACATCATCTCTCAAGATAATATCAAGGAAAGCTTTCGTGATATTATAGAACCAGAGAGTAAAATAGAAATGGAAAGAACCCACCAATCACCTCTGGAAAGAGATCCTAAAAAGAAAACTCCTAGGAATATTGAAGCCGAATTCCAAAGTTTCCAGGTCAAGGAGAAAATATTGTAAGCAAGAAGAAAAAATTAATTTGAATATTGTGGAAATGCAATCAAGATAACACAAAACCTAGTAACTTCTCCACTAAGGGACTGAAGGGTTTGGAATATGATATTCTGGACATCAAAGGAGCTAGGATTAAAACCAAGGATCACCTACCCAGAAAAACTGAGTATAATCCTTCAGGTTAAAAAATGGATTTTCAAGCACTTTTGATGAAAAGACTAGAGCTGAATAGAAAATTTCACTTTCAAATAAAAGAATCAACAGAAGCATAAAAAGGTAAACAGGAAAAGAGAAATCATAAGAAACTCATTAAAGTTGAACTGTTTATATTCCTCCTTGGAAATATGATATGTGCAACACATGAGACCTTTCTCAGTATTAGATAGTTGGAGGAGATAGATACATAGATGAAAGAAATAAAGAAAGAGAAAAAGAAACAAAGAAAGAAAGAAAAAAGAAGGAAGAAAAAGAAAGATAGAGATACATAGATATGTAGATGGATGGATGGATGGGTGGCACGGGGTGAGTTGAATATAAAAGGATAAGATCTAAAAATAATATTAAGGGGTGAGAGAGCAATAGATTGTGAGAAGGATAAAGGGAGGGATAGAATGGGGCAAATTGTCTCTCATAAAAGAACCAATAAAAATATTTCACAATGGAGGGGAAGAGGGTAGAAGGAATAAGTGAACATTACTCTAATCAGATTTGGCTCAAGAGGGGAATAACACTAAATTGGGTATCTTACCCTACAGGAAAGTAGGGGGGAAAGGATTAGAGAGGGAGTGATAGAAGGGAGGGCAGACTGGGGGAGGAGGTAGTCAGAAGCAAACACTTTAGAAAAGGGATAGGGTCAGAGGAGAAAATAGAATAATGGCGGGGTGAGATAGGATGGAGGGAAATACACTTAATATCTCACAACATGATTATTATGGAGGCATTTTGCATAAATGCATATGTATAATCTATATTGAATCACTTGCCTTCTCACTGAGGGTGGATGAGGAAGGAACAAGGGAGAGAACTTGGAACTCAAAGTTATAAAAGCAAATGTTAAAACATTGCTTTTACATGCAACTGGGAAATAAGATTCACAGACAATAAGGTATAGAAATCTATCTTGCATTTCAAGAAAGTAAAAGGGAGGGGGAAAAGGGGGAAAATGATAAAAGGAAGGGCAGAGCAGTGGATAGAGTAATGACAATGCATGCCCCCCTTGGAGTAGGAGAGTGGAAAGATGGGTAGAAAATCAGGAACTCAAAACCTTGTGGAAATGAATACTAAAAATAAATAAATAAATTTAAATCTTAAAAAAGTAAAAAAAAAAAAATAGAAGACACTGGGGGAGGGGGAGAAGAATTATGCTTTTAAACTCCACCTACTCCGTCCGGATCGGTCAGAGGTAGTCATTTTCCTCCACTTAACTCTGCACTCTGAAGGTTAAAATGGATGGCAAACCTTCTGTGGTCTGGAAGCAGCCAGGTGGAGTAGTGGATAGAGAGAAGGGTCTAGAGTCAGGAAAACCTGCATTCAAATCTGGACTCAGGCATTTTGTATCTGTGTGACCCCGTGCAAGTCACTTAGGCTCTCTCTCAGCTTCTTTCCTCAACTGTACAATGGGGATAATAACAGCACCTATCTACCTCAGTCTCAAGTGAGCTTATATTTGTAAAAAGCAATTAGCACAGTGCATGGCATGGGGGCACTACAGAAATTCTTACTCTCTTCCCATCCCTCTATCCTCTTTCAAAGGTCTCCTGGCCAGTTAAGAAAGTCATTGGATATATTGTCATTCATTTTTCAAGCGATAACAGTTTTGATTAAGTAATGGCATATATGGTTAAAAATTGAATGCTCTCCACTCTCCTCACCTATGATTTCTTGAGACCCATTATCATTCTGGATGAAACCATGGAGCATTGCAAGATTATATCATCTTGATTCCTCCAATCCAAACACCTTTTCAGTCAATTAATTACATCTGGTAATTATAGTATTTCCAATGATCGTTAACTGGGCTGGACTTAAACAAGAGGTCACATTAGATTATAGATACAAAGTTGGATACAAAATCTAAGTCCCATTTTAAAGATAAAGAAACTGAGGCACATAGAAATTAAGTGGCAAACATCCCCCAGGCATTAAGTGGTAGAGTTAGTATTCACTCCAAGGTTCTTTCAGGTGGCACCATAAGTAAATAGGATATCTAGAAAATGAAGAGTCACCTCAATCATTGACTTCCTTTTGTGTGTACATATACTTTTTACAATCATACTTAAAACATACATTTCATTATACATGCTTTTAAATACAAGGTATGCTTATATGATACTTTAGAGTTACAAAATGTTTACTTGATCCTCAAAAAATATTATGCAAGAGACAAAAGACAGCAACAGTAGCAACGATCCATTCTCCTATTTTGCTTTAAGCTTTAGAACACAGAGAAGAGTACAGACCAATGGAACCTGAAAGAAGAGGGTATAAATCAGAGAAGCTGAGAGTAATGAAGAGGCATGTCACTTAATTCAGTTTTCCTTATGAGCATCTCCTATTGCTATCAACTTGTGTTGTTATGTGGTAGAAAATCCATTGCTTGGAAACCAACGGACTTATAATAGGACTTATAAGTACACTATTGACTTCTAGAGGAAGACCTTAGGAGTGTATACTGGGAACTAACGGGGATCTCAGATATCATATAATCTTCTCCCTTCTTTTTACAGAGTAGCAAACTAAGGCTAAGATGAGTTAAGGGATTTGCCCAACATCATAGATACCAATTAAGAGAGCCAGATTGAACTCCTAGTCCTGTGACTCCACATCCAGCATTTTTCTACCACATCATGTCACAAGGGAGAATTCAGTCCTTTTGAAAGCTCAAGAATGCTTAACTACAGTTCTTTGAGAAATGGTACCTTTATACATGATTATCTGCTGGCAGCATGTGCCATAATGTGTAGAGAATTAGACTTACAGTCAGGGAGTTCTGTCAAATATGTGTCCCTCATAGTAAATTTCTTCCTCTATAAAACAGAGTTCATAGAACCTACCTCCTAGTGGTTTTGTTAGTCTTAAATGAGGCAGTACACACAAAAGCCCTTTGAAAGTTTTATACCTCTACACGTCACTTATCACACTAGCCTCCAAAGATAACCTTTCAAATTTCTCAAACAAATGTCTCAGAGTTAGAAATAATGGGTCAAAGAAACCCAAAGGGTGGAAGTGAAAGAACCAAATTAATCCCTTTCCCAGAATCAAACTAGTAGCACAGACTACCTTTTATATTTGTGCTATGAATCTGGATATGTAACTTTTGTGATGCTTCCTTACCTGTGTGACCATGGGTAAAACCAAATAACCTTTCTGGTCTCAGTTTCTCCATCTGTAAATAATAGCTTTAACAACTACTCCCAGGGTTTTATAACTCTTGCATGAGATTGTTTGATTTTTTTAAAAAATCTATACAAATTTTAAAGCACTATATAGACAAATATCTGAATTCTATTACAATAAAAATGACAATAACAGTAAACACAGAATAGTACAGAAGTGCATAAGAGGTACACATTGCTCTGTGATTTCCCAGGAGATTTGGTTCTCTCCTAGTTGAGTAACTAAGATGAAGTCAACGTCTAGAGAAGCAAACTAAAACGAAGCATGGCAATTACCCAGTGAATTAGGACTACACATCAAATTGTTTATAGAATATGAAGCTCAGCCATCAAAAAGTCCCTTTAATTTGAAAAAAAAAAAGACTTCCTATATCTTGAGAGACCTAAGAATAGCAAGAGGATGGCTCTCCATGTGAGATTGCTGATAGGGATAAATTAGAGTTTGCCAAGGCTACAGAACTGATCATGGCCTGGAGACTCAAGCAGTTAATTGCTAGGAACAAGAAAGTATTTTCTATTTGTGTGTCCTTCTGAGAAGTTGTCTTGGAAACGACTAGAAAAACTATTCTGCTTTCCCTGGTTAAAAAGATAATGTAACCCAGAAGTTGCTCATGAACTGAGTGGAAAGAAAATTGTGCAGAGACACAAAGATGTACATTTAGCCTTTAAGGCTAGCATTTTTATTCCAGTCTCTGCTATCCACCCCTTTTATAGTGGCATACAGCATTACAGTTAAATAACGTCTCTGGAAAATGACAGGAGAGAAGAAATGACTGAACCTACCACCCAAAGTATACACACACATACATACACACAAACACACATAGATACACAAAAATGAAATTAAACAATGACTGAATTCATAACTTGTATAATTTATAAGTATGTAATACATTTTTCATAGCTATGAAGATATGAAGTAGGAAAAGCAATTGAGATTTCACTGATATGGAGAACTCTATGATGAGCAAACTCTTTCTTACCAATTAATTTTGTTTATAAGCTTCTCTGCAATTTAGTCTTAAAGAGCTGCCTGGAACAGTCAGAGAATAAGTGATCTGCCAAGGATCATTCAGCCAGTATCCATCAGAGGTGAGACTTCTTTGCTCCTAGGCTAACTCTTAATTCACATTGTCATACTTAAAAAAAGAATTATGTATCGAATAACTAAATTTTATGTGGATATGGAAGTGTGGACAATTAAAACCTATCTTTAGGAAAATATGATTGCCATGCATATACTATTCTTTCTCTCATTAAAAATGGTAGAAATGTGCATTGTAAAACTGGTCACTTTTATCACCATTGATACTTGACAATAAAAATGGTGACCATAGGAATTTCTAGAGAACTTCATATTTCCCAACTGTTATATATCAACCATTCAAAAGAATACTAATAAAGCTGGGGGTATATGATGAAACCAACTACAGTAAAATATCTCTTCTCTATTGCTTTTGTCTTTGTATCCCCAGCACATTGTATCATGCCTTGCACAGAGTGGGCATTCAACAAATGTGTGAATCAAATTTCTAATTATGAAGAGTAGTGGCACCAAGCAAAGACATTTGAAGACATTCCACTCTGTGTCATTGTCTACCAGAGACTTGGAAGCCTCATAGTACCTACACATTTATAATATGGAATCCAAGGAGCTCCTTCCACCAACACAGATGATAATACTTCTATGACAGTATTGTAAAGTTTGAGCGCCTTTCAGAATCAAGAAGATCATTTTGCATCATTTAGAAGGTATGATATGATCCACCTACATAAGTCGAAAAGAGGCCAAATGATTGTCTAGTGTCAGAAGCATGAGTTGAACCCAAGAACTCCTGATGCCAAGTCCATCATTCTATCCACAATATTGTACTGCCTCTATCACAGTCTAACTTATTGCCAAATAAAGACACAGAAGTGACACATAGTGGAATTTTCTCATTTCAAAAATATGTGTTTATAAAAATTAATATTAAAAATTACTTTTGGCTTCATCCTAAGGTGACCTCTTTTACCTGTCTTATGGGGGTAATGCAAAGATATGATGAGATATTAAATTTAGTTGTTAGTTAAAATTTGCAACCTGGAAAGTACTATGTTGAGGTATAGGAAAGAATCAGATTTAGAATCACTCAAGGACCAAGCACAGGAAAGATGCCTAGTAGAAAAACTAAAAAAGCAGAGATTCTTAACCTCTTTTGTGTTACAGATTTTTTTGGTAATCTGGTGAAACCTATCAATCCTTCTTAGGAAAAAAAAAGTTTAAAATGTATAAAATGAAACACCTACAATTACAAAGGAAACCAACATTATTGAAATAAATATACTCAAACTATTAGAAAGACAAGTTCATGGATAATAGGCTAAAATACCCACTGCAAAGGGAAGATATAATTAATTTTAAATAAGTACCAATCTTGAGAATAAATGTTGATATTTTCTCATTGTTCACTAATGGTCATAACACGAAAAGAATTGTCCATTCCTTTATATATTGCCCAGTGTTTCATGTCACATAGAGCTAACATAATTTTTATGAATATGAAGCTGTGAAGTTTTGCAATCTACATCAAGGGTGTCAGACAGAAAGACACACACACACACACACACACACACACACACACACACACATACACATACAGTCCACTGTCCACATTTGGCCCACAACACTCCTGAATGCATTGGAAGTATATTAAAATGCAATTGGGAAATATTTAACAAAATAAATGAAAATACAGTTAAATGTAGATAAGTTTAATATATGGTTTTCTAAGTCAAGATGAGCATGCTGGGGTGCCTTATGTACTATTTAGTGTCTCGAACTCCACTTTTTTAATTGGACAACACAAATATACATAACCTCCTCCAAATCACTGTCATTCAATTCTCTAAACTTGAAATTCTAGATAAGAAAAAAAAGCAGGGGACAAGAGGAATCACCTATTTAACTAGAGTTGAAACAGAGAAGTTCTCATTTTCTAATCATAACATAAAGAATCATGCTATATTTTCATTATAGAAAAGTTTCTTCCCAATATAAATTCAGAGTAAATTAAATATCTACTACATAACACTGAAGGATTTGTGGTAAGCAATGAGAATAAAAAGACAAAAGGAAAATCATTCCCTATCTTGGAGAGCTTATGTTCTGCTCCACTGATACTAGTGTCCCCTATGTTTGGATGCAAGGGTTCACCAGGGTGAGGTGATCCTGCATCATCATGGGATGAACTAACTCTGCTTCACAATATGAGCAAATTGAATGCAAAGACCAAAATAAATCAAAGGATAAAGCCATACAGGAAGGCAAAAACAGCAGATAAAATGTTCCTTTCAAATCCTCAGTGCTGTTCTCAGTCAATTTGCTATTCCTCACTGAGCTCTATAATTATAAAGATCACGATGAATGTCTACCTTCTAAACTGGATCACTTTTTTTTTCTTTCATTGAGATAGCTTGATGTAGTAGAAAGTACACTAGATCTAGATTCCAGAAATCTCAGGTCAAATTGTTTCTCTGCCGCTTATTCATCATATGCCCTTAGGAAAGTAACTCCTGTCTGGATTTCAATTTCCTTATCTGGTTGGACTCTTAGAGCTTTTAAAAAAATTTAGTATTAACTCTACTTAATGAACATTGAGGGATAAAAACTGGCTATCATCTCCCATTTGGTATTCGTTTCTCCCCGTACATATGGAAATGAGCATAATTTTTTGCATGTAAGACAAAGAGAAGACTAAAATTATTATGCATCATAATTTCAAAAGAGCACCATTTGGTGCCTAGATTTCTTAATTAACAGCAATGTGTGCAGAGCAGAATGCCAGAAATAAAATTTGCTGCAATCCTGTTAGCACAGGGTGGGAGTATTCTTAAGCTTGGCCATCGAAAGTTAGCCATCTTTCAAGTTTCCCCCTCAGTCAGAGCCCCAAATTTTCTGATAGCAAATTTTAGTTTTCACTTCCAGAGAACATCTCAAGTTATATTTCTCACTTCTAAAAATATAAATTAATTAAAGATAGGGTGCAGGGTATGAAAATCTCATACTCTTTGATAAGGACTTGGATCATCCCTTTTCTTCCTTTTTCTCACAATTTCTGATCTGTTGACTGTATTCTGTTGCTTGGGAAGACAAAAAACACTATTGTGTTAAATATTTGAGTGGATGGAACCACAAGTAATTGCAGAATGTTCTAAGAACTTCCTTAAGTAGTTCAGAAATGAAATGTTTCTAGAAGAGCCATGATCAAGACATAGTGATTGGATTTTTGCTCAAGGGTACTGAAATTTAGAGGTCATCAACAGATCATGAATTCCTTTAGTAGTTAGAAACAACTGGATTTAAGGCTTTAATTCATTAAACCAGTTGAAACAGGAAACTAACAATGGAGCATCTTTTCTCGATCCCAATGGTCTTACCATGGTCTAGAACTATTGGAATTTTATGTATTCATCAAAAATTCAGAAAATGCTATTGACATGGTGTGGCAAGGTGGCAAAGAAACTGACTTTGAAAGATGAAAATCAGAACTGAAATCATTGCTGTGCCATTTGTTAACTGTGATCTCTTAACCTTTCCAATCCATTGGATCCTCCAACCTGTAGTCCCTATCTCACAAGGAAGTTTTCAAAATTCTAACAAAATAATAGATGCGAAATGTCATATAAATGTGAGATATCATTACTACAGGGTTAAGAAGTGTCTTTTATCCTTTTTTGTAAAGCATGTAAAGGTGTCTTTGTTTGCTTTCTTTTTTTAATTTGGATGTGTTGTACTATCCAATATTCAAAAACTCATCACACCAGAGGTACTAGTTCTCCCCAAGTATACCCTATACCCCATTCAAAAAGAAGTAAAGGAAAAGTAGTCACCACTGCCAATATCAAGTTTGTTGTGAGTAACTTTCTCCTTCTGAGCTTATCTTATTTTTTACTCAGTGATTATAGTATTACCTCAAAATCTGAATTTCCCCCTTGTAATCTTTTAGTATCAGAACGATGGAGTAACTTTGAGGCTATGTTTCAAACAATTTCTAATCATCAAAGCCAAAGGACTATATTTATTTCCCTTCCTCCTGGATCTCTCTGCTGTTTTGAACTCAGTTAACCATTCCCTTCATATGGTTAGTCTCTTCTTTGACCTCATTCTCTCTCAGTTCTCCTACCTCTGTCACTTATTCCTCTGCTATTGCTTTGGTTGGTTCCTCATACTATTCCTAACTGTAAATGTGGGCATTCACCAAGATGAACCTTTGGGACTTCTCTCTTTTTATGTCTTCCCTCGACAACCTCATTCATTTCCATGGTTTCACATGCCTCCTTTGTGCAAATGACCCCCTATATTTGTATATTCATTTTACTCCCAATTTCTTTAATGAGATAAAGACATGCTCCTCCAATTACCTTCAGGAGATTTCTACGTGGACATCCCACTTATGCCTCAAACTCAACATGAAGACCAAGTTTTTGATCATTCCCTTTATATATGTAATACCTTCTCACTACTCTCCTTCAATTTGCCACACTACCATTCATGGGAACAGACTTGGAGCTGGAAGAAGACTTAATGGTGATTGAGTCCAACCCTCTGTACAGAAGAGGAAACTGAAGCACAGAGAGGTTAAGTAACATACCCAAAGCAGGATTTGTACCTATCGTGTCTTCATTCCAAGTCATGTGAACTATGCACTATAACATAATCTTTCTGCATTTCCATGTTCAAAATCTTGAGATTATTTTTTACTATACCTCCATTCTTTTTCTCATCTTTAAGGTCTATTAAGTTACCAAACCCTACTAATTCTACCTTTGCTACATTTTTCATCTCCATTCCCTCCCTCCTTTACCCTTGGTCAGATTATAGTTATAACTTACCCAAACTATTGTGATAACCTCTTAACAGAGCTTTCCTTCCCCACTCTTTCATCCCTCTAATTTTCCTTCTCACTGAAATAAGTTTTTTACACATAGGTTTTTCATACTATTACACATATCAAAAATCTACAGTGGCTCCCCAATGAGGTTAAAATTTCTTATCCTAGTATTCAAGACACTCCAGAATTTGATGTCATTGACCTATCTGACTTAATTTCACATTACTTATCCCCATCCACAGTGTACTGCTCTCTGTTCCCTGCATGTGCCAAATGTACTATAACCTGTGTACTTTTGTTAAATATATTCATGTCTACAATACTCCTTCATCCTACCTCTCAACTGTTTAATTTTCATCCCTTCTTTAAAGTCTAACAAACACCATTTTCTACGTAGAAATTCCCTGATATCTTTAATGAGTAATTACATTTCTCTTGTACTATTTTTTTACTTCTGTAATGTTCTGTTCACATATTTTATATAGGTTTTAAAGTTATCCATGTTTAGGTCTTCTCACCCTGCAGGACTATAAGCTCTGAGAAGTTAGGGACAATGTCTTGTCTAAAGTTTCTTCAGAGTGAGATGATAAATTTTGATTTATCTGATTTTAATTTGAATCTGTGACACTATTTGCCACTTAATTGTGCTGATTTTTATATTGCTTCCTATAATTCCATATGCATTTGTCTTTAATTTTCCTACTACACTGTAAGTAACTTGAAGGCAAGGATTATGTAATAGTCTTCTTTTAAATCTTTCTCTAATTCTTACCATCCATGCTATTTCTCACATATGACATTCTACCTCCCACCTTGACTTTTGTACCAGTTATCTCCCATATCTGAAATTCTCTCACCTTCTTAAAAGCCCTGGTTTCTTTTAAGATTTACTCAAGCATTTCTTTCTATAGCAGATGTTCCATCATCTCTTCAGCTTCCAGAGCCTTCCACTTCAAGATTACCTTTCATCTACTCTACATTTATCTGGTACATACCTGTTTATTCTATGTTGTCTATACCATTTCAAAGTAAGCTCTTGAAATACAGGGACTGTCTTGCCTTTTTCTGTAACTGTCCAGTGCCTAGCATAAAATAGTGTGTAATAAACAGTTGGTACCTAATTGACTATTAGTATCTAGCATGAATAGTGCTGAAGAAATTATTAATTGGTTTTAAAATAACTTGGTTTAAACTAATAGTGATTGAGGGGCAATTGAAGATTCTGTAGGTCAAATTATGAATTTTACATATTCCTTTGTTGCTAGACCAACTTGAGTTGACATTGTCTTAAACTACAATGAATATCCATACATATGGACTTTGCTCTCAAAAACCTTAGAGTCAGATAATGGAGTTAATGAGGACAAAATGTGAGCCCAATTCTGGAAGTCACACAAGAGAGGACTCATTTCCTTGCAGGCATATTGTATGTACTGTCAAGGAGAATGTGTTGGTGGGGGAAAGAGTTTATTATGTAAAAAGAGTGGACTTGTTCTTTAATTTTGGTTATTTATAGCTGGTTACATTAACAAGGAAAGTTCATATTATTGCTTAATATGAACTTGAGTTCACCAGTCAGGGAACCCAAACTCATGTACTTCTACATAAATTGTGCACTTGAGTTGCCTGGTCAGCTAATCATCACCACCAGCATCATTATCCAATAACATTAAGTATCATAAGGGGACTCAGAGAGATCCTATTTGGAATAACTGAAGCAGATGGTCCTTAGCCTTCAGGGCCTGATGTTCTAAGGGTATGGATTAAAGCACAGAGTATTAAATGCGGCATAATGATACAGCATAAAATATATTATCAAGTGGAACTATATGAAGAGATTTATTCAAATTCATCATTTATATATTGTTTTATCCATACATAGCTAATGTACTTTTCAGTTCAAGAGTAAGGAGATAAATACAAGTAAATATCAACTCCTTAAAGAAGTCACCTTTTTAATGATACCTTTTGTTTTATATTAATTTCAGGATATGTTGTCTCTTCTTTCCTAACCACCAAGTAATCCCTTGTAATAAACGATTTTAAAGAAAGAGGAATGTAGTTCAGCAAAACAAACATATTTATGAAGTGTAACAAGAGATTCAATGGTTTCCAGTGGTTTCCAAACCCATAGTCCTGCCTGCAAAGAAGGAAGGAGCATTTACACGTTCTCCTTTCTCCTTGAGGGTCTAGATTAGCCATTGTAATTACACATCATTTAGTTTCAGTTTTTGTGCTATACTGCTGTTCTTCCCATTTTCATTTCTGTAGGGATTATGCATTTTATTTGCTTGATTCTGTTTACTTCCTTTTACATCAGTTCATATAAGTTTTCCCAAGCATTGTTGAATCTTTCATGTTCATTGTTTCTTACATTAACATCACATTCTACTCTAGTGTTGCTCCCCAATCAATAACCATCTACTTTGTTCACAGATACAGTCCCCTCAAAGTATATCACAATGTCAGTCACTTGCTCTATATCCCCATCAAGATTCTTTATCCATTCATATTTATTTACTTTTCCTCACAATGATAGTTACTGTTGCTTGGGACTGATAGGTGGTGACTAGATCATTGGACCTGGATTCAAGAGGACCTACCAGCCAGCCCCAAATACTTACTAGCTGTGTGATGCTAGCTAAATCACTTAACCTTCAGCTGCCTCATCTGTAAAAGAGAAATAATAATAACACCTACCTACCTACCTAAAATGAAATAATATCCAAAAAAGCACTTTGCAAACCTTAAAATGCTATATAAATGCTAGCTATTTGCATTATCACTGTGTACACCATTCTTATAATTCATACAAATCAACTTCAATGGGAAAGAGTGCTAATAACTATAGGAACATGGAAGTCATATGTGGGGAGGTGAGTTATGCTTTAAAAGGGTCTACAGATTTGCTGAGCAGAAATAATTATGTAGTCTTTCTGGCATAGAGGGTAGCCAATACAACTGAATGGAAGAGGCAGATGAAATATATTCTATAGGCAACAATCTAGCAGGCCTGTTTTACCATAATGGAGAGTACAAAAAGAATTAATATGTCATTACTGAAAAGGAGGGTGGCAGTCATTTTAGGGAGAGCTTTGGCTAGGAAGAGCAGGTTGAGTCTTCCAGGACAGGTGATGTGAATAATTACCAACACATTCTCATACCTTAGGAACAGGTTTCCCCACACACTTTCTGCCATACAAAATCCTTAGCCATGGAGACCTAAGTACAAACACTGCAAAACTAAGAACTGAAATGTCCAAGTAATAATGTCACTGCAGGGCCTACTGGGTCACAAAGCTGTCAAGTAAGTGACTTGTCTTTGGTAATTATAATCTAATGAAGAGATTGCATCCACACTGCCATTTCTTGCCCCAACTAATAACATGTTTATTTTAACTGTTGACCGATACACTCTTTAGGAGTTTTAAGCAAAAGCATTGAAGTGATGTTTGTTGAACCTGGCAAAATGTTAATAAAAACATTCTCTGACATTTGTACATACTTTAAAATTATACAGCATGTTTCATGCATTGTATCTTCTTTGAACCTCACAACAACTCTATGAGATAAGGTTCCATGAAGGTTATTCTCTCAATTTTTCTGAGAAGGAAGTTGCAGTTCATAGAAGATGAATGACTTGCTAGATTATCATGTAGCTAGGAAGTGTCAGAAACTGAATTTGAACCTTATCTTTGATTTTAGATAGCATTCTATCTACTACACACATTCAAAAAAATTCAGGCAAACTGAAATTTTCTTGAAAAGATTGTTTGTTTTTCCCATTCTATTGTTATCTTCTATTGCTTTATATTGCTCATTTACAAAAACCTTATCTCTCCTTGCTATTCTCTGGAATTCTGCATGAAGTTGGGTATAACTTTCCCTTTCTCCTTTCCCTTTTGCTTCCCTTCTATCTTTAGTTATTCGTTAAATTCTCATCAGTCATTTTGATTTCTTGTTCTTCTTTTACTTTAAAATGTTTTTTTGTTGCTGATCAACATGGCAAACTTCTGTCTATAGATCTTCAGGTACTCTTTTCACTAGATCTAAGCCCTTAAGTCTCTTCATCCCTTCTGTTTCATATTGATAAAGTTGTTCCCTATATGATCTGATGGTTTTCCCTACTTCAATTTAAATCTAAATTTTGCAATACAAAGCTCATGTTTACTTAGCTTTAGGTCTTGTTTTAGTCGACTCTATAGCATTTCTCTACCTTTATCTGCAAAGTATATAATCAATTGATTTTGATATTGACTATTTAGTGATCCCCATGTATAGAGTTGCCTTCTGGGTTGCTATGATCAGTGAGATATCTTGACAAAAGTCCATTACTCTATGCCCTGCTTCATTTCATACACATTTCGTACAGACTTGCTGGTTATTCCAATTATCTTTTGATTTCCTTCTTTAGCATTCCAATCCCCTATGATTTATGTGAAATCTTTTTTTGGTATTATTTCCAGAAGACGTAGTTCTTTATAGAACAATCAACTTTGGCTTCTTTGATATCTGTGGCTGGAGCATGTATGATGTTGAACACTACACTTAGATTCAAACAGAAATCTGTCATTTTTGAGATTATATATTCTGCTTAGCTCACTTTCTTTTTTTACTATGGGGTCTGCTCCATTTCTTCTAAGGGCTTCTTTCCCACAATATGTAATGATCACCTGAATTAAAGTCACCATTATGATCTATTTGAGTTCACTGACACTCAAGGTGTTGGTGTTTAATTTTTCCATCTCCTGTTTGACCACATCCAGTTTACCTTGGTTCATAGATCTTATGTTCCAGGTTCCTATGCAGCACTGATCTTTAGAGCATTGAACTTTCCTTTTGTCACCAGACATATCCATAACTGAGCTTCCTTTCCAACTCTGGCCTATATGTTTCATTAGTTTTAGAGCTCCTTATTATAGCTGTCCTCTGGTCTTGCCCAGTAGTGTGTTGGATCCCTTCCCATCTGAGAAACTCATGTTTTATCACTTTAATATGTTTTACCATTTTAATACTGTCTATGGGCTTATCTTGGCAGAGATACTGGAGTATTTTGCCATTTCCTTTTCCAGTGGATCACCATTTATCATAACTCTCCACTATGACCTTTGAGTAACCTTGCACATCCTAGCTCATAGTTTCATTGAGCTACACAAGGCAGTGATTCAGGAGGGGTGATGTTTTCATTATGCTCATTTTATAGCTGAGGAAACTGAGGTTTTGCCCAGGGTCACACAGCTAGTAAGTGCTTAAGGCTAGATTAGAACTAGAGGTCTTCCTAATCCTAGGCCCAGGACTCTGTTCACTGCCCTACCAGCTGCCTCCCAGAGAAGTAAAATAATCTGGTGCCTTTGGGTATGTGGTGGGGAGGGGTAGAATATAGTACAAGAATACTGTTATTACTAAGTCAGAATAGCTGATATTGCAGGGGGGAGGTGAAGGATCCCCCTCTCCCAAGAATATGGCTAATCTGTATGCTTCACTGCTTTGTAGTTCTCCTTTTATTGAGAGTAATAGCTCAACGAAGCTTCAAGGTCATCGTATTCTGTATATACAAATGGACTCCTATGGCTCACACCATGTACCCAAGAATGCTATTTAGTTTGATTGGGCTTCAAACAATGAAAGGCTGTGTTGAATGTAACATCAAGTTACAAAAGAAGGATGATACATAATTGTATGGGCATGAATCTTGAAAAGCCTCAAACTTCCATTTTCTATAGTTTCAAGATACCAATCAACAAACCATAACTTCCACTCTGACTCTCTCAAGAGAGGCCTAGAGGGAGAGAACCAAGATGGCAGAGCAGAAGCAAAGATTTGCCAGAGCTCTCCCTGCAAGCCCAGTCAAATACCTGGAGAAAAATGATTCCAAACAAACTCTGGAGTGGCAGAACCCACAGAATGAAGACAAGTCTAGAAGGTCAAAGTGAAGTGTCTATCATGCTGCTGTGCAAGCAGAATGCAGTCCAGTTTGGGCAATTCTGGCAGAGATTGGCGCTGAGCAGGCCTTGAGGGGGCTGAATCTCTGGCACCTGTGGCAGTTTCCAGAGTTCACAACCTCAAAATTCCAAGGACAAATTGGAAGGTCAGTAGAGAAAACATGTCAGACCTGTATGAGAATGGAGTGGTCCTGCTCCAGCCCTAGGGAGGCAGAGGGGGTAGAGGAGTCCATGGCAGCCACAGCAGGGATAGTTGTTGTTTCTGGAGCTCTAGGCCCACAGATTGTGGGGGGATTAGGAGGTTAACAGTACACCCCTCACCCCCCCTGAAAGCAGAGAATTACCTTTGCAAAGAGGTCAAAAGGCAAGTAAATGGCTGGGAAATGAACAAAAACCAGAAAAAGAATCAGACTATAGAATCTTAGTTTGGTGACAAGGAAGACCAAAAGATATAAACAGAAGAAGACAACCAAATCAAAGTTCCTGCATCCAAAGCCTCCAAGAAAATTTTGAATTGCTCTCAGGCAATGGAAGAATTCAAAAAGGATTTTGAAAATCAAGTAAGAGAAGTAGAGCAAAATTTGGGAAGAGAAATGAGAGTGATACAAGGAAATCATGAAAAACAAGTCAACAGCTTGCTAAAAGAAACCTGAAAAATTGCTGAAGAGAATAACACCTTAAAAAATAGAATAACCCAAATGACAAAGGAGATACAAAAAGCTAACAAGGAGAAGAATGCCTTAAAAGTAGAATTAGTCAGATGGAAAAGGAGATCCAAAAGCTAACTGAAGAAAATAATTCCTTAAAGATTGGAATGGAGCAGATGGAAGCTAGTGATTTTATGAAAAATCAAGAAATTATAAAACAAAGCCAAAGAAATGAAAAAATAGCAGACAATGTGAAATATCTCATTGAAAAAACAACTGACCTGCACAATAGATCTAGGAGAGACAATTCAAAAATTATGGGACTACTTGAAAGTCATGATCAAACAAAAGAGCCTAGAAATCATTTTCCAAGAAATTATCAAGGAAATCTGCCTTGGTATTCTAGAATCAGAAGGTAAAATAGATATTGAAGGAAACTACTGATCACCTCCTAAAATATATCCCAAAAGGAAAATTCCTAGGAATGTTGTAGCCAAATTCCAGAGTCCCCAGATCAAGAAGAAAACATTGCAAGCAGCCAGAAAGAAGCATTGAATATTGTGGAAACACAATCAGGATAACACAAGATATAGCAGCTTCTACATTAAGGGATCAGTGGGCTTAGAATATGAAATTTCAGAGGTCAAAGGAGCTAGGATTAAAATCAAGAATCATCTATCCATCAAAACTGCATATATACTTCATGGGGAAAATGGTCACTCAATGAAACAGAGGACTTTCAAGCATTCTTGATGAAAAGATCAGAGCTGAATAGAAAATCTGTCTTTTAAACACAAAAATCAAGAGAAGCATTAAAAGCTAAACAGGAAAGGCAAATCCTGAGGAACTTACCAAAGTTGAACTGTTTGCATTTCTACATGGAAAGATAATATTTGCAACTCTTAAGACTTTTCTCAGCATTAGGGTAGTTGGAGGGATTATGTATATATAGACAGAGGACATAGGATGAGTTGAATATGAAAGGATGATATCTGAAAAAATAAAATTAAGGGGTGAAAGAAGAATATAATGGGAAAAGGAGAAAAGGAGAAACAGAATGGGGTAAATTTATCTCTATCATAAAGAGGCAAGAGAAAGTTGTTTTTAATGTGAGGGAGAGAGGGGGATGTGAAAGGGAAAGAACGAACCTTACTTTCATTGGATTTGACTTCAGGAAGGAATAACATCACCCTCAATTAGGTATGAAAATCTATCTTACACTATAGAAAAGTAGGGGAAAGATAGATAGGCAGGGGGCTGGGATGAAGGGTGGGCAAATGGGGAGAGGGAGTAATTGGAAGTAAATACTTTTGAGGAGGGACAGGGACAAAAGAGAGAATAAATGGGGGTAGGATAGGATGGAGGGAAATACAGTTAGTCTTTCAAATCATGATTTTTACGGAAGTGTTTTTCATGACTATACACATATAACCTATATCAAATTGCTTGCCTTCTGAGTGGGGTGGGTGGGCAGGAAGGAAAGGAAAGAAATTGAAACTCAAAGTGTTAAAAAGCAAATGTTAAAAATTGTTTTACATGCAACTTGGAAATAAGACACACAGGCAATGGGGAATAGAAATCTATGATGCCATACAAGAAAATAGAGGGGAAGAGAATAGGAAAAGGGAGAGATGTGATAGAATGGAGGGAAGATTGGGGAAAAGGGTAATAGAAATGTATGATCTCTTGAGTTGGACATAGGGGAGAAATGGGGGGAAAATATGCAACTCAAAATCTTGATGAAGTGAATGTTGAAAACTAAAATAAATAAATAAATTTTAAAAAGAGGGGCCTAGTTACTTGCCCTTGCAAAACATTCATGTTTCAACACATGAGGGCTGTACCTATCTTTTAAACTTCTAAAAGTCACAAAACCAACATGGGTCAGAGACAATACTTGAACCCTGGACTTTATGGCACCATCCCTAGCACTCTATCTATTGCTCTACATTTCCTCTCTTGAGAAGTTGAAATGTTACTCCAATAAGATACAAAGATGATGCCAGGCATATCTTAAATTAATTTCATTTAATATATCTTCTTCAGTGGTGGGAGGGAATTATGTAAGATCTAACAAAAGGACCTGAAAATTCAGTACAGAGTGAGAAGGGCACAGAAAAGGGGTGATAATTTTTTTTGTTTGTTTTACTGGAAGTCACTAAGATGTTCCTATAGCCATCAGTCTGCATCTACAGGTATGTAACATATGCATGTTTGGGACTACATATGAGTCAAGAGTTAAGTATGCCTTGAGGTCAGTGGGAATGGAAGAGAAGGAAAGAGGGTTCTGAAGACCTAAAGCCTCAATTTAGCACCTCAAGTAGCCTAAAGAGTAAAGCATGTGGCTCAAAATCAAAAGCTCTCAACCTAGCATCTTGGCCCAGAATATAAGACTATAACTCAAAAAGCATAGTCCAGATTCCTACTTGCCAAAATCCTTTGGCCAATAACCTTATCCCAAAATTCAGGGGGCTAAGGGGGTTATGGAAAACACAAAACATTATGATTGCCAGAACCAAGGTGAACCAAACATCGAAAAAAAAAAACAACCTGCTGATTGACAAGAAGATTAATTTTATCTTTTTTTTTTCAAATGGGCATCTTACCAATAACCAATACTGACAGGTATTTCATTCACTTTTATATAGCAACATGACCCCTAAAAAATGCATGATAGATGAAAGTCATGGAAATAATGCAAGAGTGACTTCGCTATGTTGATTGATACGTGCAACACTTTTTAATAGCAAGTCCATGAGAATGGAAGAAAGAAGTCAAATTATGCTCCTAGTATAATAAATATAATAAAAGCTTTTTTTCCCAGTAACTATATTAACAAAAAGCCACAAGCTTGGACTCAGTCTAAGGACATCTAAAAGAGGCTTCTCATTCATCTCAGAACAATAAACCTGTTTTTCCTTGTCTATGTAAACATTATTATATCTGCTAGTAATTCCAAAATTAAAAGTGAAATTCATTCAGAAAGAAATGAAAGATCCCAGAATAATCTGCTCCATTTCTTTGAGTCCCCAAGATCACAATGGGTACAGTGCCAAGAGAATTGGGGAACTATTGTTAATCATCAAAAACCAAGGGCAATCCTTCCAAAGTTTTAGCTGCATAGCTTTGATTTAAACACAAGCAGTCAAGAAGCAAATATTTTCTCAGTTTCTCCTTTAGATAATGAGACCTTCATTTTTTCCATGTATGCTTTGACTGCTTCTACAAAAGAAAAGCAATCATGCTATATAGAGTGGAGACTGCTGGGGTTATTTTCATTGCCTACATGGCAAAGAGAAAATGAAGACAGAGCAATTTTTTTCACGGTTGAGAGAATTTTAATAAAAAAAAGTGCCAAATGACAGTTAATTTGCTTGAGAAAAATCAAAAGTAATACAATGGCAAAGAATAATTTTATCATCTTCTCTCTTTCCTTTCGACAAACAGGAGCTTAATTATATTTATTATTCTTGCCAGATATTAATAATAAGTGCAATGAGCACAGGCGAGCCCCCATAAATAGAGTTCCCACATATTGATGCAGCAATTATGTCAGTCGTTCCCAGGTTCATGCTAATTTTTTGTAAGTTATCTATTCAAATTCAGAGCTCAAAGCCCTCAGCCAGTAGAAATAAATAACAAAGAATTTTATCAAGAAATAAAAATACTTTTAGTATCCATTTCCAAATGATTATCACCCCAAATATCCCCTGGAAATTATGGTATGTTGTCCAGTTAAGTTCTTTGTCTTACAAAACATGATAAAAAAAGATATAGCCATGAACTCAGTAAAGAATATTAGAAATGAATACACAAAATGGACTCTGCTCAGTCAACTCCTTTTTCAACTCTGCAGTTGAAAGACATGAGGAAGATGGCTTTGGGGGTTGGAAAACCAGAAAAAACCTGAAACCTTAGTATGGTAACCTGATGAACACTAAAATATTTGACTACACATCTTGCCATTATAATCAAGGCCTCTACAATATTCTAAAGCTCAGGAGGTGACCATTCTTCTATTTCTTCCATCTACATCTGTATTTCCTGACCATTGCAAACTTATGTTTCCCCACAGCTACTGGGCTCCTATCTTTTGCCCCCAAATAAATGAACTAAAAGCAAACAGACCAAAAGCTGTATTTTTCAGTCATTTCCATTATTCTTGACTCTTTCTGACCCCATTTTGGACTTTCTTGGCAAAGATACTGGAGTGGTTTGCTATTTCTTTTTCCAGCTCATTTTACAAATGAATAAACTAAGGCAAATAGAGTTAAATGATTTACCCAGTCTCACACAGGTAACAAGTGTCTGAAAGCAAATGTGAAATCAGGAAGATGAGTCTTCCTGACATCAGGCCAAGCACTCCATCCATGACACCTAGCTGCCTTGGGAAGTTGTATGCAGGCATTTAATAAATACTTGCTCATTGATCAGGTTGATTAAAAGTTGATGGCATCATTCTATTGAGAAAAATAGTTACGAGAATTTCTTCCAATGACTGAGATTATCTTTCATGGCCCCAAATATTATGGGAGTATGGAATCTGTCCATGGTAACAGCTGGTTAACAGACAAGAATCAGTGAGAGAATGCCTATTCCTGCTCAAAAATATTTCAGAGGCACTTCTGTTAGTGTATTCTACTAGCATACTCTCTAGACTCTCCGAGAAGCAGACCCTCCATACACACATCCCAGCCCCTATGGTATGGCAAATTACATGAACAACACTGCACATACTCATGTGAGCCAGGCTCAATAAACAGTCCTCCATTACACAGTAATGAAAGTTTCATTCAAGGAAGAAAATAAACAAGAGGTGGAATAAGAAAGGTAGGAAGAAACAAAGAAAGAAACAGGGAAGGAGGGAGGACAAAGCGGGGAGGCAGGATAAAGAAAGAAATAGTCTTAATATGAATGAATAATTTAAAAACAAAAAATAGGAATTCTTTCTTGCATCCCCCAAATCTACCAATTTTACTCTTTCAAATTTAAGGTTTTTAACTGAGTGATAGCGCCCCTTCAGCTTTTCTGTTTCTTTGTCTATTTGTTTTAGTTCTGGAGAAATTACCCTATTGAAAACTTAGGGGAAACATATACCTACAACAGTGTTCTTAACCTATTTTTCATGCCAAGGACATGTTAGCAGTCTAGTGAAGCCTATGGACCTCTTCTCAGAAAAAAAATATATGCATAAAGTAAAATACAAGGTTTTTAAAAACCCAATTATGTTGAAATAGGGCTATCAAAATTTTTTTTCAAAAAGTTCACCCCTTGGTAAAAATTTCAGGTTAAGAACCCATGCCCTGAACATTTTAAATCAGATAAGTGAATGAATATATTTTGTACCTGGAAACTTTAATAGGTTCAAAATGCTCTCAATTCTTTGCTCCCAAGATTTTGCTAGAAAAATGTCTCATTTTCCACAGACCATAAAGTTCTTTCAAGCTACTAAGTGACTAGGCTTCTAAAATTTTATGAGAAATGTTTCCTTTTTTGAATGATCCTTTGGATGATCAGAGAAACATTCAATTCCCTATATCTATGTGAAAAAGTAATCCTTGATTTTAATGTAGCACGTGAGAAATTTTTGAAAATCTTTTTTTAAAAAATCTAGCCTATCTTTTGTACTACACTGTTCATCAGAAATCCAGATGTATTAAGGCTCCAAAAACCATTTGGCATTTACAATAGACCCCTGGAGCTCCATCGTTTTTCACAACAAGTACTGAAATACATCCTCTGCATTCGTGAAGTGTGCTGCCCATGAAGTTTTATAAGACTAAGTAATCTCTGTCTTACATATGGAGAGAAGATATTAGAAATAAGGGGAAAAAGGGAAGGAATATGTGATGTTTAATTTATTTATCCTTAAAATACAATATGTGGCATTTTCTTGCTGAATTTCCAAATGCTTAAACAAGTCTATTGCCTTAAAAAATGTGCTTGGCTCCTGAATTAGTATTTTTTAAGATGATTCCCTTGAATCAGACCTATATGAGCTTCTAGATCCTCTCACCATCTGTTTTTCACTCATCTCAACATAAAATTTGTACTAGTTCTTTGAGTATATTTCTTCCCAGAACAATCCCACTTTTCAAAACCGTTAAAATTAGCTATAGAATTCCTTGTTCTACAGTTCTGCTTTCTCTGAAGGTGAGACTAGGATATGTCAGAGATTCCTGGCTATGACTAAAAACTGCAAATGGCCTCTTGAAGTTTTCCTTTCTTTGTCTACAGTCATCAGGTCCAACAGAAAATGAATGATAAAACACTTTTTATAGTTTTATGAATCACAATCTACATATGTCACTGGTAGGTGTTGGGAATATGAAGGCAAAAAGCAAATAGGCATTGTCCTCAAGGAGCTTACTTTCTATTTAGGGGTTAAAAACCATTTGTACAGAAGTGAATTATCTGCATTATGCATCCAATTCAGTCCCTCAACTGAAGAGCCATAAAAACCAACAATAAAAATAAGGAAAAGTTCTGAAATTACAAGGGTAGAGAATGGGGTGAAGAGAAATAAATTTAGCTTTAGACAACTACTAAAGAAACTTTGAGATCAAAGGATGGTAGACAAAAATATCTTCCTCCGTATCTGACCTACCTTTACCAAGAACCCAGAGTACCCACAGTGGTGAATAACCCAAGAGGACCCAAATCCTATATATGCCTACTGATGAACAGTAGTAGTAGCAGGAAGTAATCTGAGAGAAAATTAGAAATTGCTCTCTGTGTAGATCGAAGAATCAGGCTACAATAACAGCTAGCCATTATATAAGGCTTTCAAAAGTTTGCAAAGTGCTTTACAAATATCATCTCATCGATCCTCACAACGAACTTGGGATGTAGGTGCTATGACTGTCTTCATTTTACCTATGAGGACACTGAGGCAGACAGAAGATAACTAACTAGGCAAGGGGGAATCAGAAATAATACAAATTAATAACCCAATGATAAAAACACAAATTATTGAGAAATGAACTCTTTTTTTATAAGAATTGCTGGGAAATCTAGAAAGTAATCTGGCAGAAATTAGGCTTAGACCAACATCTAAGATTTTCCAAACTAAATTTAAAATGTGGACTGAATATAAAAAAGATTTTGAACAATAGGGAAATTAAAAGTACTAATATTCACAAAGAGGAGATAAAAACATTTCTGTTTGCTAATGAGAAGATAATTAGAAAACCTAGAAAATCATCCAGGAAACTATTCGAGACAATTAATACCTTTAGCAGTTACAGGCTATAAAATAAACACAAAAAAGGCAACCAGTATTTCAGCATAACAATAAAAGTCAACAGGCAACCACAAAAAGGGAAATTCCACTCAAAATGATTGTATATAGATAGTCTTATCAATTATTATTATTACTAACATAATTATATGACACCTACTATGTGCCAGGCATTCTACTAAGCACTTTATAATTATTATCTCATTTGATTCTTACAACAGCCCTAGGAGATAGGTGATATTAATGTCCCCATTTTACAGATGAAGAAATTGAGGCAAATAGAGGGAAAGTAACTTGATCAAGATCACACAATTAGTAAATGTTTGAGGTCATATCTGAACTCAGGTCATCCTGATTGCAGGCCCAGCACTCTACCCACTACACTACATAGCTACCCCTTTAAGACTTAAAAGAAAAACTTAAATTGCTGAAGGAATATTTGGTTTTTATGTCTGGGCCATGGCAATATAATTAAAATGACAATACAACCAAAGTGAATTCATAGTTTAAATCTTATATCAATCAAACTATCACAGGTATGCCTTAAATAACTCATGTAATTTTAAAAATTAACTCAGAGAAACAAAAGTTACAGATATCAAGGGAGTTGATCAAACAAGAGAGAGAGGAAGGAAAATCCAAACTTCAAATAATATCATAAAGTAGCATGCATCAAAACAAGAAAATAGATTAATGGAACAAATTAGATAAGAGAATCAGAAATACTGAAATTTGATGATCCAGTGTTCAAAAAACCTGAGAATGTAAATAACTCAGGAAGGATCTCCTTATTTGGGAAAACTGGAAAGAAGTCTGGAAGAAATGAAGTTTAAGTCAAAAATGTATACTGTATTACATAAGTTCAACATGGATACATGACTTGAATATTAAAGATCAGACCATGAAAAACTTAGAAAGAAGCAGATCATATTCCACTTAAAGTTATGGGGAGATATATTCTTCATCAAACAAGGGAAAGAGTCATTATACAAGATAAAATGCATAATTTTGATTATATGAAGTGGAAATGCTCTACACAAATACCATTAATATATCTGGGATGAAAAAAGAAGAGATCAAATGGAGGGGGGCGCAGTCTTGTACTGGATTTCTTGGGTGAGTTATTGAAAAAATATAGACAAATAGTAGAAATATGGGTGGTCAAAAGCCTTTCTTTAAATAGACAAGTGGTCAAATGATATGAATGCACAATTCTCAAAAAAATTTGCTAACTATTCACATTAAAAATAAATGTCCCAAATCATTAATAATATCGCACTCCAAGTTTTATGAAGTATTTAAAAAATATTAGCTTATTTTATCTTCACAATAATCCTGGAAGGTAAGGACTAATATTATTCCCATTTTACAGATGAAGAAACATAGGCAATTTTGTCCAGTATCAGCATCACATGGCTAGGGAGCAACTGAGGTCAGATCTGAACTCAGATACTCTAAAATACAGGTGTGACACTCTATCTACTACACCATCTAACTGCCTCAAATATTAACAGAAATGCACATCAAAATCACTTTGAGATTTGACCTTGCATGTAAATTGGCAAAAATGACAAAAGATGGAAATAATCAAAATCAGAGTAGTTGCAGAACCATAGACACAGTAATACATTATTAGCTATAATACAACCATTTTGGAAAACAATTTGGAATTATGTAAATGAAATGGTTAAAAATACTATTTCCATAGATTCCACTGCTACATATATTCCTCAAAGAGGTCGTTGACAGAACTAAAAACTCCATATTCACTAAAATATTTATAGATACAGTCTTTTGTGGTAGCAAAGAAATGTAAACAAAGCAATACTCATCAAACAGCAAATGGCCAAATTTTACATGAATGCTATAGAATATTACTGTTCTTTAAGAAATGAATGTGATGAATACAAAGAAACATGGAAAGACTGAAACTGATAAAAAGTGAGGTAAGCAGAGTCAATAAAACAATATGTCCTACTACATCAATGAAAATGAAAATAACTACAAACAAGGAAAATGAGTGTTGCAAAATTCTAAAGAATATGCAATCTTTCAAAGAAGAAATAGGAAATGCACATGCCTTCATTACTTTGCAGAAATGGGTGCATCCATGGGTGTGAGACATTTCATATATCATTTTTTTTTCCATTTGTTAATCAGCAATTTTTATCCTGTTCCTTTTCTTCCTTTAAAAAAATGTTTTGGGAAAAGAGAGGTAAAGGGGAGGGGGGAATCAAAGTGATATAAAAATTGCAAATGTCCATAAAAATTGATTTTTTTAAAAATTGCTTCCTGGGTCAGATCTTTGAGCATAAAATAGCTCATTGAAAACAAAAGTCCCCATGGTCACTCTGTCCCTACACACTATTAACTCTAGTAGGTATGAGTGAATCTTTATTTGAGAGCTTGGTTGTATTACATGAAAGGTTTTGCTCACTCTTCGAGTTGCTAAAGTATTCAGTGAAGTATATTCTAGAACTTTTCATTTCATTGTGTTCCTATAGACTGGTGGTGAATAACTTTATTTTAGGAGGAGTTATAGATGTGTAGCTACTTCATACTTGTTAAATATATCTCATTTTTTCTTTGCCTATAAATAGCAACCCTGTATCAAGCATCCTTGATTATCTGGTGAGGCGGACTTAAAAGTGAAGCCATCTCAAGAAAGATGGAAGTCTCAAGCCAAAATATTGATCATGCAGCTGTAAACTATCAAATTCCAGTGAAAAGATATAGCTACGCAGGAAGAACCTCAAAGGATTCAGATTTTAAAAACACATATGAAAGAAATGGAAGTAAGAGCAGATAATTGAGATTATCTAGAACACAGTAGCAAGTCCTTATGATGTAAGGAAGGATTAAACCTTTTTTTTAACCAATATCCTTTTGTTTTTGACCAATATTCTAAGCACAGCCATCCAGAAATAGGTGAAATTGGGGGCAGAAGTAGTTGGCAGTTATCCAAGTACAATCAGGAGCTTGGCATTTTTCCACAGCTGCCACTGGCCTTGGTGGAATGAATATACTAGCAATTATAGGATTTCCTAATGGCTGATTAATGCCCGGTCAGGTTAGCAGCTAACAGCACCATTTGGCAGTTAAACACATATATTCAAAGGAATTTGAGAAGAGGGAGAGTAATGGAAGGATTTCAGAAACCTTTGTTTAGGAGGGGCCATCAGAGCTAAGCCTTGCTTGCATCAAGAAAAAAATTTCAGAAAAAACAGAGGTTCAGAGGGAGTACACAATGCTGAGCTCAAGAATCAGCGTCAGTTTCGGCTTATGGGTTGTTCTTTTTTTGCCTCAAACTTAGATTCAGTTATTTTAGCCCATTTGACCACATCACCTCCATCATAGTCTCAGAGAACAGACAATAATCACCTACTCTCTGAAAAGTTACAGATAAATTCCACAAATTATTTTACCATCATTATCATCCTCACTGACTTCAGTTTCCACAACTTCAGTTGTTTTCCTATTCCAGGCTGCAAAGCCAGCAGAGGCACCAGTTGATAACACAACCATTACCATGTATACACACGAGATTTAGATAATGAGTTTTGCTGATCGCAGCATTCTGATTATCTGTTTGCACGCACCCCGGTGTATCGTCTCAGCACACACGTGCAGATACAGAAAGACTATGGCCTGTTTGTGTTTGTTTCTTGCTTTCCAACACAGATGTTTAGTGGTACTCTAGAGACATGGCATTGTACTAATGCCATACCATGTTTTGTGCTTATGTTTATCTTCAAATACATTTAACTGGTCTGAAGCCATGAATCTGTGCCTGCAAATACAATTACAGCCCTGGGTGACATCGTGAATAGTTTGCTAGGTTTCTAAAAAGGTAGAAATACTCACTGCTGGGAATTGTTGAGCAAAAGTAATGTTTCTGGAAGCAATGGTTTTGTACTATAAAGATTCCAAATCGATGTTTGCATGGGGAGAATGGATACTTTTAGGATTGGTTAGTTTTCTAAGTGAGAATGCCAAAACAAAAAAGGTTGCTATTTAAGTAGGTCAAGGAAAATGACCAACCTATGGATAGAAGGAAGACAAAATAGTGACATTAAATAACTATCAAAAAAATGTTTTGGTTTTGAAGACCTCTTTCCATTGGATTGTTAAAGTGTCTAACTAAATGTGCACTAAGGAATTGTTTACACGGTAAGACCTCAGCTATTGAGATTCCCCCCAAAATGGAGTCATCTTGAATGGCCAAATGTTTGAGATGGTTGAGAATTTATGCTTTAAAATATCAAAAACATGGAAATAAGTGTAAAATAAATTGAATGCTTCCAAAGCTGCTTAAACACTATGTAATAAACGTAAACTAAGATTTATAAAATGAATTAGTGGTCATGAATTATATTTACTTCAATAGCTAGAGGATTTGTGAGTTTTCTCTTCAATCACACTGACTGAAAACACTCTTCAATTTTACAGGTGATCTCCAGGACTTTGACCACTGAGAATCTTCATCATCGGGTGGCCAGCCTTCTCACAATAAATTCATTATTGTACTATAATTTAATTGAGTGTTACCTTCACAGTGCACTGTGGTAGGGTACTTTGACCCTATAAATGACACTAAATTATTGTGTTGTAGTTTTCAGATCTTCTATCTGGTTTGGATAATTATTCTATTTCTTACTATGTTCTCTGTTATTTCTTACTGCCCTTATTTAAGTTCAGTTCAATAAACATTTGTATAACATATACTATGTTCCAGGGACTGTGTTTCTAAATGCTAGAGATATAAAAAGAGACACAAGACAGCCCCTGCCTTCAAGGAGTTCACAGTCAAATGGAAAAGACAACATGCAAACAAATCTATACAAAACAAGCTTAAAATGGAAGTTATCTCGAGAAGAGTGGAAGAACCAGGCAAACGAAAGAAATCGTAACTATGCAGCGGCAAACTGCCAAATGATTCCAGTGGAGAGATGTGGGTACAGAGGAAGCGCATCAATGTATTTAGATTGTAAAAGCACAAATGAATGAAATGGAAGTGAAAGCAGATAACTGAGATTGGCTAAAACAGAGTATCAAGCTCCTAGAAAAATAACATAAGGGCGGATGATACCCAGCATGAAGTGATGCTTTTGATAAATGCTAAAAATGACTTTAAAAGAGGGCTTTAAACAAAAATCATGTTGGCTGCAAGGGAAAAAGAAATGCAATCTTACAAATTGTTTTGCCATCAGGAAAAGAGCTGCCATAAATATTTCTTTAATTTCTTTGAGGTATATATCTACCAATGTTATCAATGGTTTGTTTTGGTATCTTTCTGGTCACAGTTCTAAATTGCTTTCTAGGACGACTAGATCAATTCGCAGGTGCATCATTGTACATTAGTATATCCGAAGGACTGACATTACCACCATGTTTCCTCTTTTGTCAAATTGACAGTTTGACAGTCATGTTGGAATCTCAAAGTTGCGCTAGCATTCTTTTCTCTAATTCTTAGTGATTTGGAGTATCTTTCATGTAACTAATGATAGCTTAGAGTTCTTTCTGTGAACACTGTCTAATCACATACATTTTTAAACCAATACCAAATCATTTTAAAGATTATTGTTTGTAATATAGTTTGAGATTTGGTACTGATAGGTCCCCTTTCTTACCAATGCTTTTCATCTTTCCCTTGAAATTTTTGACCTTTGGTTCCAACGCATCAATTTAGTTATTTTTTGTTCTAAGGCTATAAAATATTCTTTTGGAACTTTGATATGCCACCGAATAAGTAAATTAACTTAGCTAGTATTGTCACTTTTATTTTTTTGGCTTATCCTACCCTTGAGCAAGGTTTTCCCAAGGATTTAAGGTTGTCTTTATTTGTGTGCATGTTTTATAACAGTTTCATATATTCCCTGGTTGAATCTTAGTAGATTACCTCCTCAATAATTTTATAGTTCCTATAGTTATTTTTAATGGAATTTCTTTTTCAAGCTCATTTTGCTGGGTTTTGTGACATACATGTTATGTGTATATTTCTGGATAGCTATGTATCTGTATATAGAAACATGTATATATTTTATAGATACATATATGTGTGTGTTCATACCTACACTCATATATTAGTAAGAAATAGGAAGAAGGCAAGTTTGGCTGGACTATACACACATGGCACAGCCAAGTTAAAAGTCAAATAGAACAACTTATATTGTAGTTTATGGATCAAGGCAATGACTTTATTGGACTTGTACTTTAGGAGAAATATCACATCAGAGCTTGTGTGAAAAATGAGTTGGAAAAAAGAAAAATGAGTCAGGGAGACCAATTAGGAGACCATTGTGATAGTTCAGATTAGTGAGAAGGAGAGCTGAAGCTAGAGTAATGGTCATTTGAGTATAAAAGAAGGATCCAATTCAAGAGCTATCATGAAAGTAAAAAAGACAGAATCTGGCAATTGCATTTATATGTAGAATTAAAGAGACTAAGGATTCCAGGTTGATTCTGACCACTGAAGGTCTGTGCTTATCATGCCTTCCATAGTCAAAGAGTATTGGGTAATATCTGATAAAATCCTGCTTGAGTTTCTGAAATGGGATATCAGCACCACTTCATAAAGTATGTGAGGAACTACCTGCATCTTGGATTTTTCTAATAGATGCTTTGCTAAAGTATATACATGGCTCCTCTCACTCCTTTATTTTTAACATGCATTAGGAAACCCAGGAATCATGGAATTCTAGCAATGGAATAGGAGGGATTCCTGTTCCCCTTTCCAGTAACAACTATGGTGGCTATACATGCAGGTCAGTAATTACCATATTTTAAATCTCTAGTTACTTATTCTCTTTTATATTACTCTCCCTAAACAAAAACAATAATCCAGAGATGGAGCTTCCAGTCTTGACAGCTACTTTATGAACTTGGAGAGATTTAGGAGCTGGTAACAGGAGCTGTTTCCTACAAGTGTGCCCTTTTCTCAAAGGAGAGAATGACCAGTGATAATATGATGAACCATTTGTGCCTGGCTGAACAAAAGATAATAGATTTTCACTGAATTGCTCCAACTCAGTTGATCCAAGGTGAAAGAGAAATTTCTCTAGTCTTTTGACTCTAGTAAGACATTTTGCCATCCCCCAGGAGAGTATTTCAGAAATGATCAGTTATTGGTTCATATCTGAAGTATTTGTGAATGCATACTCATGGGTATGTTATTTTTTTAAGGTATTGCTTTTGTGTCCCATACCTGATAGTTACTGCTACGCATAGTAAATTAGAGGCAGCTAAATAGTTCAGTGGACAAAGCATCAGGCCTGAAGTCAGGAAGACCTGATTCAAATCCAGTCTCAGAAATTTACTAACAGTGTGATCCGGGGCAAATCACAACTCTGTTTGCCTTAATCTACTAGAGAAGGAAATGGCAAACCACTCCGGCCAGTATATTTGCCAAGAAAACTCCATAGTGGGGGCACAGAGTCAGACACAACCAGACAACACAATGCAAAACTTTTTGAGGAAGGACTTTGTTAATCCCTTCTGGGAGAAACTTTAAACATAAACCATACCTAAACTTTGTTTAAAGAGATTTTCACTGAATAACTCCAACAGGGAGCACAATGAGCCAGCACAAAGGGAAAAAAACAAAAGCTTTCCCATGACTGGACCCCTTTCATTCATCCAAACAAAGAGCAGAATCCCCTCTGTTGTCAAGGGCCATTCAAGTTATAGCTATTTTGACATTGGACAAGTCATATAACCTACTCGAATTTCCATTTCCTCCGTCACCAAATGGGGATAAATAAAATGGGGATAATAAACTTGTACTACCTACATACTTCACATGTGTCCTTAGGCTACTTTAGCTATTTTTATTCATTGTTATCATCCATACCATAATTCAAAGGCATAACTATGGAGGAAAGTAGAAGCCAGGCAGGGATGGAGTCTGACTGGACCATCAACAATTGAAAAGAAATAGGGTTGTGTTCATCCTTCATTGCCAAAGAAGACCATGCCATCAGAGAAATGATGACATGACTTGCACTTGACTTTGTTGTGAATGAGGGAGAGCAAGGTCACCAACCTCACTTCTCCTCCCTACCCATCTGAATCCTGTGACCAGATATTCATCAGGATGACTGGAGATGGCCCAGGATGCACTGGGAGACCTTGACCCCTTTAGGCCAAGGTCTATGCAGGTATTCACTTAGGGTGAGGTAATACCTGTTCATTGAACAGGCCTGTTTAAGAAGAGTCAGAGCATGGCCTCTTTAATGAGGCAAAGAAGAGAAAGACATCAAGCTGGGAGGGAAACAGCATGAGACATGGGGGAAGAGGAGATGTTTCATGATCTATTCTGGCTCATCTCCTGTAAATAAAAAACCCCTTCCAAGAAAAGCTACCTCCCTGAGATTTCGGAGTGTGAGCATTTTGGAGGACGCTGAGCCCTGACTTTCCAAAATGCTCTTTCATTTCCTGTGTTCCTTATGAATAAGAGAGGATTATTGCCAATTTGTCAAATGTATCAAAAAGTAACTAACAAATTCAAGCTAGGTGTCAGTCTGACGTCTTTAGTAAATGATTTCTCTAAAGTAACTACTTTTTATCAGCAATTGTCTTCCGAAATCATCCACGATCCACTTTTTGATTCAGTAGCAATAAGTCTTTATTTAATTTTTCCCATTGATCTGATTTTCATTAAGCTGTTTTTCAGTGTGCAATGGCTTTGTTCGGTCTGTGTGTGTATCGTTCAACCATATCCCTTGGCTTAATTAAGTTTGTTTGTTCATGCCTCCGGTGCTTTCTCACTGCTCTGCAGGAAAAAAAATTGTTAAAAAAAAATCAAGGGGTGTTTATTCATCTGTGAAGCTGTCAGGGTATCATAACTTGAATATTGATTTGGGGTGAAGTCGGTGCCATTCCCTAGGTGAACATGTCAAGTTTACTGACAGAGAGCTCCGTACTTAATTGAATATTATGTCTGTATGGGAAGTGATGAAGAATTTTATATATATATATATATATATATATGTGTGTGTGTGTGTGTCTGTGTGTCTGTGTGTGTCAATACATACACACATATTGACATACCTATTCCTGTGTCTGTGTGTGTTTGTGTCTGTGTGTCTACATGTAGGAAATGATAATGAAATTCCATCGTGCCAGACCAAGCTATCTGTTCTTTACTCTTACTTTGGTATCATTTTCTCTTCTGGAAGACTGAGGAAAAATCCAGTTAGTCATGTAAAATTTGCTTATGTATCAAAAATGAGTGAACCATTAAATATTAGGAGAGATTCACAAATGATTTGCCACATGAGTTATAATTGTAATTTGGTTGCTAAACTTTCAGTCTCGTTTTACTTGTCTGTAATATGAAGATAATGATCATCGCTTCTGTCATTAACTACCTCTCAGCACTGTTGTAAAGATGGATTTATATTTCTAATGGCTTCATAAACAAAAAGTATGGGGCAAATGTTATCATTTCCTATAGCATAAACTTTCCTTGTTAATGTTCTCTTTTTTCATCTCATCATTAAAATCATTTCCTAAGTGCTAGCTTATTCCATTGGGGTATCACTAATATTCTCTAGCTTTTTGAAACAGTATTTGAATAGCAGCCACTGTGCTACAGGAATACTAAATGCAGATCTTCTTAAAGCCCAGGTGAACCACCCAAAGTCGATGGTTTTGTGAAGAAACACTCATTTTTCTTTTTAGAATTTTGGAATTCAAACGAACTCTCTCTTTACCTCTCTCTTACCTCTCCTTCCCCTCTTATCCTACCTATACTCTGAAGGTCTTTTCCAGCCCTAGTCCTTCCTCCATTCCCACAGGCCAATCCCTTCCCACCGAGATTATCTTCTATTTACATTATACATATCTTGTATATGAATAGTTATTTGTATGTTTTCTCCCTCATTAGAAAGTGAGCTCCTTCAAATTAGGGACTTTGTATCCCAGCATGTAGCACTATACCTGGCACATAGTAAGTATTTAATAAATGCTCATTGTCTATAAACAAGTAGTGAGAGGATTACCTATTGTGCTATTGGACTGGATGCTAAAGACAGATTCTAAAAGACTCATTTAAGTTGGTTTATTTTTCCTCTCCTATCTATTACCTCAGATGTCCTCGTTTCACTGCACTTATTCCCATCCATTGAGAAGCAAACAGTAACATAGAGTATTACGTTTATAAAGTACCCAAGAAAAAATCTGGCCTACGGGCCTCATTTAATAAATGAATTAGACACCCAAACTATCACTACCAAAGTTGTTGGGATCTTCTTAGCTTTTAATTTCCCTATCAAAATAATTTTGGCTCTGAGGTAGAGGAAGGCTGACCTATGGTTGTCAATTGTGGCTCCATTTGGTCAGGAAATCATCTGAATACTGAAGCTAACTAGTTGTTTTTCTGCCCTCACTTAATTCTTTTCAAATGAAGAGACAATCATTCTAGCTTTGATATTCAGAAATATCACAACTGTATCCACTGAACAAAGCTGGTATTCTAGATGTTTTTTCTTAAATTCCACAGCAGAAGTTCCTCTCTGATGTTTCAGTAATCATTTTTCAAACACCTGCAGGATTCAAGTGGATGTTAAAAACAAAATAAGGATTAAGAATTGCTCTGAAGTAAACAGAATATTAGATATCATCTTTGTCTCAATGCATGAAAATACTGATCTTTGTAAAGAGAAGAAACTTATGGTCTGTCTCACTTTTAAAAAGTAGAAAAGGAAAATAAGAATAAATAATTAGTTACAATTAAGTGCACTTTATAAATGTGGCTTTGTCTTGTTTTTTCTAGTTCTTTACCAATTTCTGATCATAATCTAGATCTTCTATAATTTAAAAATGTCATTTTATTACATGAAAAGTATTATTATTTCTAATGAAATTATTTTTTTCTGGAAAAATATTTAAAGACATTCTAAGGATGAATCACATTTTAACATTCAGAGTTTTCAGTTTGTGATTCAAAATTACAGTACAATTCTCAATCACCAAATACTTTTTGGTAGCTCCATTATCTGGCACAAATGAAACGAAAATACAGACATATAAAAATGAATAAAAAAGATGACATAAGCAATCTCCCAATTCCTTAAGCCTTCAGACTGGATGAGAGAAGGGGCAATATCAGCCAGATTATATTGCTAAACCACAGACTTGGCACTGAAGATAAATGTGATCTCCAACTATGTCAAGACCCAACCTCTTCTGTAACCACAGTCAAGATTGATCAATGTTTCTGACTTTCACATTTCTTATATTTAAAGAGCAAGGGACAGTTAAATCATTTCTCAATTTTGGTCATAAGTGCTCTAGAAGTTGCTTTATCAAAGTAGAGAAGTTTGAGGAAATCTTCCCCTGCTCAAAGTCACAAAGAGTTTACCCAGTAACCAACTGTTTTTGTCTGAAATTATATGTAATAAAGTTTCCTTCTTCAAGGTTTCAAAGACTTTGGAGTCTTCCAAAATTCCATTTTAGAATAAAATATTCCAGAGAGTGCTAACCTAAACAACTAGAGATATGGAAACTACAACACATATGGATATAGGATTATACTATGGGGGCACACTGACTTTTATGGAACAAGGAAATACATAAAATTTGTATTTAGCATACTTCAGCTACCATTTTGGTGACACCCTTCCATCACCACTACCACCACCTAACATCCTTCCTTCCTTTATATTGCCTGACTATCTTGCAGGAGCATTCCATGCCTTGGACTTTTCCTCTGCCCTGAGGAAGCTAGGTGGCACAATAGATAGAATATTGGAGCAGGAGTCAGAAAGACCCAAGTTCAAATCTAACTTCTAACAACTTTTTGACCCTGGAAAAGTCACTTAACATTGCTTCAGTTTCATTCATAAAATGAATGAGGATAATAATATCGGTTTTTGTTGTAAGTCATTTTCAACTCTTCATGACCCCATTTGGGATTTTCTTGGTAAAGATAGTAGAGTGGTTTGACATTTCCTTCTCCTGCTCATTTTACAGATGAGGAAACTGAGAAAAACAGGGTATTTAACCCAGGGTTACCCAAGGTATTACTGATAGTCTGAGGAAGACCTGACTCCAGCACTCTACCTACTGTGCCACCTAGCTGCCCAATAATAGAATTTACTTCCAAGGAAGTAAATCTGTGAAGATAGAATGAGATAACATTTGTGAATTATTTTGTAGATTTTAAAATGCTATACAAATGCTAGATATTTGTTTGAATTTCTGTTACTATCCTTATTTTCTTAGAGTTCTGCTTTCTACTATTTTAGTAAAGATTTATAAAATAAACATAGTAAATTAGATATAAATTGTGTTTGGCTTATATTAAATAAATTAATACATACTTTAATAATACAATTGTGCTTGATAATACAATATCATGTACCTGAAATCAGCAAGATTCAGGTTATGGTCCTGAAGAAGACAAAGATGGGAAAGTAGTATGCACAGAGGAGGTCTAGGCTGGAAGTTACTCAAAGTGGAGAACACTGAAGGATTGATTCTCAAAGTGTTTGAACAAGATATCAAATGTCTAGGATAAATTGTATATTCTATTACCACTAAAAAGAAAGCAACCATGAGAACTCCAATGAATACTGACTCATATTCCTACTTTCCTATTTTGATGTCTTTGAAAAATTACCTAAATCTGTATCAAGGACAACGTAATGATTTTTCTTTAAGAAAGGTTCAGGTATACTTTTACAAACAATATTCCAGAATAGACCAGGCATCTTACCATCACACAGTTAACTAAATGATGTAGAGAATGTAAATGTATATGTGCTAACTTTTTGTATAATATGGGGAGAACGTTTATTTGTAGATTAAAAATACTGGCTTAAAGTCTCTCTTACAACTCAGTGTCTCCCATACACAAACCCTCAGATAGATCTGTAAATTGCCTAGTTCAGGATTTCCCTCCAAAGATATAGGCAACAGCTCATCTATTTCTGCCATCTTGTGAGAATCTCACCTGTAAGCTCACCATCAGTGGTCCACTCAATGTGATGGAGAGCTTCCTTGCATTTTCCATACACTTCTAAGGTAGCAATAGAGTCCTCTGACTGCCTATGATTTTGTTGATATTTTGCCACATGATTAGATCTTGTTTTAACAAAACAAATTTTTAATATACATTTTATTTATTTTGTTACATATTTCCCTTACCTATAAAAAAATTTAACCTTTGAGATTTTTTTTAACTTTGAGTGATAAATTCTCTCCTTCCTTCCCACTTCCTGCAAGCTCCTTGAGAAAGCAAGCAATCTAATATCAATTATACATGAGAAGCCATACAAAACATATTTCCATATTAGTCAAGTTGAAAAAGAAAACCCAGCCATAAAAAATAACAAAGGTTTAAAAAGTACGCTTCAACATTTATTTAGGGTTCATCATTCTCAGGAGGTAAATAGCATCTTTCATCATGGGTCCTTTGGAAGTGTTTTGGTTCATTGTCTTGATCAGAATAGCTAAGTCTTTCACGTTGATTATTCTTGTGGTATTGCTGTTACTTTGTACAATGTTCTAGTTTTGCTCATTTCACTTTGCATGAGTTTGTATTAAGTCTTTCCAGGTTTTTCTTAAACCATTCTGCTCATTTTTTCTCATAGCACAATAGTATTCCATCACATTCCATCACAGTCATAATTTGTTCAGCCATTCCCTCATCGATTGACATCCCTTTGATTTACAATTCTTTGACATCATGGGAAGAGCTACTATAATATTTTTATACAAATAGGTTCTTTTCCTTATCCTTTCATCTCTCTGGGATAAGACCTAGTGGTGATAATGCTGGGTCAAAGGGTATAAAGATTTTTGTAGCCCCTTGAAGATAGCTCTAAATTGTTCTTCAGAGTGTGTGAACTTGGTCACATCACCAACAGTTCATTAGTGTCCAAATTTTTCCACATTTCCTCCAGCATTTGTCAGTTTCCTTTTCTGTACTGTCAGCCAATCTGATAAGTGTGAGGTAGTATCCCAGAGTTGTTTTTATTTACATTCTCTAGGTAGTAGTGATTTAGAGCATTTTTTAAGTGACTACTGATAGCTTTAATTTCTTCTGGAAAAAAAATTAACCTGAAAACTGTTCATGTCCTTCAACCATTTATCAACTGAGGAATGGCTCTTATTTTTATAAATGTGACTCACTTTCCTACGTATTTGAGAAATGAGACATTATCAGAGAAATGTAAAAAAATTTCAGGGTTTTTTGTTGCTGTTTTGCAACTAATTTTGGCTACACAAGTTTTGTTTGTACAGAAGTTTGTTTGTTCGTTTTATTCTTAATTTCATGTAATCAAAATTATCCATTTTATATCCTGTGATATTCTCTGTCTCTTTTTTGGTCATAAACTCTTTCCTTATCCATAGATCTGATGGTTACATTTTCCTTGCTCTTGGACATCCCCTATCCTGCTGTCACATATTTCTCTTCCTTACCTTATAAGTTATCTTGGACTCAAAGAATGTATCATTTTGACCTTTTTCTTGGCTCTTGGCTCTGCCACTTCAGAATCAATTTCAGGTGTTATTTTAAAGTTGTTTGGAGAGAAATGTTGGGAGAGCTTGGTTGAATGCATTTTCTGTACCTACCTCTGGTCTCTGCCTTCAGGAGTCCTGAGGGCACCTAATAAAAACAATTCTTAATTATTTTTAAATTTTACTTGTCCCTTGTTAATTCTTAATTTCACCTTTTTTCCTTTTTAGAGCTCTTCTTTGATTATATGTTTCATCCTGTTCATATTCATCTACCTTTCTATTGCCTTTGTGTGAGATTCAATTTTAATTCTGCAGAGACATATGGAAGTGCAGCCAGGCCCTCCTATAGTCAGAAGGCTTTCCAGGGAGTGGTTCTAGATTACCTTAGTAGATTCATTTAAATAATTTTGTAAACCATAGATGAAAAATAATAAGATGTTTGTAAAAAATTAAGATTGAGGTAGAAAATGAAGAGTAGAAAAGGGAAAAAGGAAAAGAAAGGTAGGCTAAATCTCTTATGATAAAAAATAATACCACTTATGAAGAAGGTTGCCTAAATTTCCATTAAAGTCTACTTTGAATTTCATCATAATGAACCCTTGAGTTCTACAATTTTTGCCACTACAGCAGAAGCTTTGGTAGGCACCACCAGGCTAGAAAGGCTTGTATATAAGCCTAATGACAAACGTTGCATCTATAGTCCAAAGACCAATTTATCTTAATTCAGATAGATTCAGCACCAGAACGGAGGACAGCAGCAACTAAAACAGACTGTGTCTTTGTGTGGGAGAGGGTCATATTCTCTGATATGTCAAGGCATGCCTACAGAGACAAAATCACAGGTCTTTGAAACACTGAATCACTAAATGGGGGAGGGGAGGAAGATATTCAACTTTGTGATGGAAATGAAAAGGAATAGTAAAAATAAATTTAAGTTGAGGCTATTCAGAATTTCATCCAAGGATTCAGATTCAGCTTTTAAATTTTCTTGCTCTAACAGTTTTGACATTTAACAAAATAAAGCCCTTTACCTAAGTCAGATATTTCCTGTTACATTTAAATCACTCTATGCATTTGGCAAATACCATAATTCCATTGTCTCCTTTTTCAGACATGCAATTTTATCCCCTACTTACTGTGGGCACATGAGTGGAGTTTTTCAGTGAAGACACAGCACAGGGCAAGAACATATTTCTATGTAGAAGAGTTTTCAATCCACACAGTTAAATTTGAAATTTAAGTATATCTATCATCATAAAAACATAATCATAATACATACAGCTTGGGTACCCTATTATTTTATTTTTCTAAGACATTCATAGTCAAAATTTTCTTTTATATTGTTTACTAAGTTAAACTACATTAAAAAATTAATATAGATTCCTCACATTTCATCATATTATTTCCATCAGATGACATAACCAAGCATGTTGCTAAGCAACTGGTGAGGGCTTGTTGGAGACTGCATTTTTTTATAATAAATTACTGTAGAAGCACTTTTCTGGAAACAAATAGAATAAAGATATCGAAAGAATTCTTGTAGAAATTTATATAGGAAATGACACCTTACAAAAATTTATAAAAAGCAAACTTCTTATAACTCTCCCCAAAGTATAGATGCAGTTCTCCTTTCAGCTGTGGTGTTTTGAAATACAAGGAAAATGATTTAATCTATGGAACATTCCATTATTATTCTATGATTCTATAGTACCCTGTTGTTGGTCCTTCATTCGAGAAGAGGAACATGACCTCAGGAAGATAATATCATGATTTACTTGCAAGTGAATTGGATTTAAGTGAGGCAGGGCTGTGCAAAGTCACCAGCCTTACTCTCTCCTCCAGAGCCATCTGGGTCCAGTAGTGAGAAATAGATCAGGACAACTGGAGATGGCCTCTGCAGTTCTCTTACTACATTGCTGATATATATATATATATATTATATATATATATACATACATACATACATACATACATAGAGAGATAGATAGATAGATTAGATTAGATAGATAGATAGAGATATATGTTAATGGATATTATGGGTAAAGTGTTTGTTTTGACTATTTTTCTATTATTTTTATATGAGAAATAGCAGACAGCCAAAATAAGCAAATAAAAGCAAAGATATAACTGAAATGCAAATGATTGTTTTACTGTCTGATCTTACACACATTTTGTGAGTTCTAAAACATTACTTATGCTGTGTGGTCACAAATCATGGTATATGTCACTCAATAAATAATTGAAATGAGTAACATACACAGGATACTGGAAAGACTCAGGATTAGCTCTTGTGGGTCATAAACATGTACAAAGGGAAAGTGGAGTTAAGGATGCCATAAAAGAAGTATATGAGAAAAAGATAGGATGATCATATGACAAGGGTGAGAGACAAACAGTGGACAGCTTAGGTACTTCATCAGTATCCCTGGGATTTTAAGAGAAAAGGGAAAGCTTTATATATATGGAGGATGGGTCCTCGGTGGCAAATTTAGGACAGAATCCACAAGTGGTTAGAATGATGACTTGGCAATGAAGGAACCCTGGAAATACTAGTGAAAGAAGATTCTTTGTAAAGTAAAATACAATATGATGGATTAAAAAAAGTCTAGCAGATATTTTTCAGTAAGGAAGTAAGGGGAAGGGTATAGAACAAGCATTTATTAAGCAATTACCATGTGCCAGTTACTAAGCAGTTTTACAAAAATTGTCTCGGATTCTTTCAGCAAAGTTGTAGGATTGGTACTATTATTATCCCCATTTTACAGCTGAGAAAACTGAAACGGGCAGAGGTTAAGTGACTTGCCCAAGGTCACATAACTGGTAAATGTCTGAGGACATATCTGAGCTCTGTTTTTCACAATTCCAGACTCAACACTCAATCAATGCTGCCACCTAGCTGCCTATGAGTGAATTTAGTCACAATAAATAATGCAATTCAGAAGTTTAGACCTGAAGAGGAGGGACGGAGTGGCCTGGGGTGTATGTATGGCACTGGAGGATAAGCCCACAGAAAATACTGGAGGTCTTCCTCCATTTGGGAATTCCTGATGCATCCATCGAAAGTCTCTTTTCCCTCAATTATTTACATATGTCTGTTCACCAAAACAATATCAGAGACTCCCAATCATTGGGTGGGACTGAGATTGTACTCAATTCCCCACTCTGTTTGAGTGTCAAGAACAAAGCATTTAAGAAGAATGAGAGATAAAAGATCTGGCAGGGAAGTAATCAGTGGCTGATGGATTCCAGAGGGAAAATCATCAGTGAAATAAAGTCCCAGTTGCTCAGAAAGAGATAATATTCCAACAGAAATTTAAAAGAAGAAAAATAAAGCAAAGATCTCTTCTATACCCTTGCCGCTTCAGGCCCAAGAAAATTCTGTCAGATTCGAATAAGTAACCCTTCAATTTATTAGAAAGACTTTAAGATGGATTATGGAGCAGCTACTTGGATAATCAGATTTCTGGGTATTTTTGTCTTAATTAATTTCATTGGACTTTGATTAAAGAAATTACCCTGGGAAGTACTTGAATTTTAACCAAAACAAAATTTGACTGGATAAGCTCCACAAAGACAAAGAAGTTAGAAGGGATTTTACCCTGGTTCTTAGGATAAAAAAGAAAATATTATCTGGCTGGCAACCTACTTCTTACCCATATCTGACAACTGGGCAACACTGTCAGGGGACGAGTCTGAAATTGACTGAGTTCATGACATACCAAGAGCGAGAGCTGTACTAACAAAGAATTCCCTTGACTATGCTAAGGTTTACATACTGGGCACATGCCACCAACCTGCTAACTCAAGGGCACCTATTGACTGTCTCTTCTTTAGCATGTCAGGCTGGAACAGCTAATCTATTCATATTGCCAAGCCAATTAAAGGTTGCAAGGAAGTGCAAGGCCATCTAAAAAATGTAGCTAGTCTACAGTAGTCTGTTGTTAATAGTGATTGACCTTTTATCAATAATCTGTTAACAGGAACCGGAAGTTTTAATTATTTACTTCTTGCAAAGAGAGAAGTATTTGATAAATATTTAGTAAAATCAGAATAATCCGCAAAAGACCTTGGTGCTCCCTTGAAAAGAGCATGGAATGGAATACTGCATATAAAATGAGACTTGTTCAGTATGTTAATTAATTTTGCTAAGTTGGGTGTGTTGTTTTGGTTTGTTTCCCCTCTTTCTTACTCTTTGTTTTAAGGGATTGTGGAGGTAAGGGAACAATAGTGATACAAAGGAAAATGTAAGTGATGTAGAAAGAAAATACATTAGCAAAATGCATTTTTAAAAGAGAGCATACCAAAATCCTCTATGATCATTGCCATTAAATTTTTATCCAACTGTCCAAGTCATTCCCTAAACTCCTATCTTTTTGTTACCGTAAGAGACAACTTAGCCTACTATACCATGATTTTGAAATTTGTCAAGTAAAGAATGATTATGTCATATGCTATTACATTTTTATTACCATTAATAATTTATTTACATCCCTATTAAAAGTATTAGCCTACTCATTTTAAATATTCTTTATTTAACTAAGATATTATGTTTCTCTAAAAAGAGTTTAGATGGAACATCTGGAATATAGCATTGTAGTAATCACCTAAATCTGGGCTCTTGGATGAAGCAATCAAGAGTTTGTCTTCTACTTTGTGAGTTATTCTTCTTCCATTTGGTTCATTTTGTCATTAGATTTCCTTGACTTTTAAACTAGTTGAGAAGTGTACATTGGTACAAATGTCTCCAGGTCTGTTGGTTGCTTTTTTTTTATGACACACCCCCAGTAAAAATTTTGTGCATATGCCCATCAATATATGTATATTGATTTATAAATTATATACATTTATTGTTATTGTTCATTCACATCTGACTCTTCGTGGCCCCATATGTGCTTTTCTTGGCAAAAATACTGGAGTGGTTTGTCATTTCCTTCTCTAGCTCATTTTACAGAGGAGAAACTGAGGCAGACAGAGTTAAGTGACTTGCCCAGGGTCACACAGATTTAAACTCAAGAAGATGAGACTTCCTGACTTCAGGCCCAGCACTCTATCTACTGCACTTAACTTGCTAACACCAAAATTATATGCATAGCTCAAGTTAAAGTAAAGACCTGGGTTTAAAAATTTTAAGACATTGGTACTC